>CALYLW010002530.1:0-39180 GCA_944989445.1 Ampullaceana balthica
TGATAGTGTAATTGAACAGAACATTTAGGTTAAAATTAAACACATTTTAGTAGGAGATATCATATATACAGTTATTTAAAATTATTTATTATTTTGTTGCAAGTAATTATTTTTAAGTAAGATATATTTTGTGATACAAAACCCGATTTACCAGAGCCGAAATCCTGAATACCCCTATGTATATAAATTTGATTTATGCCGTCTCATTTAGTTAGAGTTATTCAAGTCTTAGTACATGTGTGTGTGTGTGTGTTTGTGTGTTTAGAGAGTCGTTCGAAATTTAACATGAAATAAGTAGTATCGATTACTAATGGTTTTTGTCATTATTCTTGTTTTATTAAGTACACATAGACAATACAAACCAATTCTTTAATTGTATGGATGATTGCATAGACACTATAACAGTCAAATTTATTCTTATTTAAGGAATTTTTATTGTAATATTTTATTTGTCTTGTATGGGGCCGTCAATCATGTGCGTCACGCTCTAGCGGGGAGGGGGGAGGGGGTGTAAGAAAGTTTGACAGTTTGTGACGGAGGTAGGGGGGGCCTCGTCCATATGTGACGTCACTGTGTTTTATGTTAAATTTTAATTATTTTGTTAATAATAAAATAAATTGCTCCAAAGTGTGAAGTACTTTAGTTCCGAGATTTGTGACAGGGTGGAGGGGGGAGTTGAATAGGTAATTTTTTATTTAATTTTTTTTTACATGTTTGTTTCTGTCCGTTCTTTTCCCCCTTTTCTGTGAACATGACTAACCCTCGCTAGGGTTGGCCATTCACAGTTTATGGTTGGCAAAGGATGATAGTAAAAGGTGGTGGCGCAGGTATCAACAACCGAATGCGCATATGTCCACGTGTACTCGCTTTTTTTTCCTTACTACGTGCTGTTGTTTGTGTCCGATCTCTCGCACACACCTTCTTTGCAATAACTATGATGAGCAAGTCTGCTGCGTAGGCAACGCCGCGGGTCGTATCTAGTTAAAGATATTACTTTACTGCATAAGATAACAATCTAAGTAAACTAACAACATTATAAATCAACAAATGACTAAATTTAAAAAAAAATAATAATAAAAAAAACAACAACCATTTCATTTAACATTATTAACGTTTTGTAGATAATGTACACTTTTAAATTTAAAAACTATGGAAAATATAAAGCGCTTACTTATCACAATTGCTTGTACAGAAACTATATATAAATATATATATATATATATAATATATATATACACATTTATATATTTATATGTATGTATATATGGGTCACGTAACATGTCTTATTTGTAGACGTTGACCTGCAATCTGTACAGCCTCTTGGTAAGGTCCTCTGAGTAAGTCCACATGTGAAAGCCTCGGAAAGGGGAGCTCTGAACTGAGCATAGTGAACGGAAACATGTGGTATCTTCTAAATAAGTGAGCGCATAACTCTACCTTGTCATTGATGTTCGTCATGTGGTCAAGGGCATCAACTCTAGTGATGTAGTCATTTTAACGTTGGGAGTATTTATTAGTTGGGTAACTTCCCTAAAGTGCTCTACTTGAACTTATATTTGTTGATAGACTTGAGTGACGGAAAGTTGATATTATAATTTGTTTTCTTATTTCTAACCACTATTCCCCACAACTACCACAGCCAACACTGTGGGTCACTTCCTTCTATTTAATGGCAACAATCCAGATCTGAATCTCACTTGTAAACGAAGATCCCTGGACGTATATGCAGTTATATGATCCAACATGTGGAAGAAAATCAGCAGCCCCTAGCCCAGTGCTCTACATGGGTCTTCCCGGAAACCCCCCTCATCTCTCTCACACCCTAACGGACCTAGCAGCTGAGAGACCCCTCACCCCTCGAACTTTCGCTTTTGAAGCGGCTGCCTGGGTATCCAAGATATGAAGTCGAAAATGCCTCCCACGAAAGCTAACTAAATTATCGTCACTCTCTCTACATTCATTATGTATTTCCTATGGGTGACGTCACAGTATAACAATGACAAGAATCATTTCTGGGACATTTTAGCGTCAATTATATCATCAACTTTCATCTTCGATATAACCAATAATTTCTAAACATAGAAACTACAATAATAAATAGTTCATTAAAACTTTATAATTCTAAAGTTTGCAGAAGTCATGTAGTTATGTGAGGAAACACCAAGTCAATTTGCACTTTGTGTTTTTACTCTGAATAGACGAGTTTTGTAAATAGACTAAGATCTATAAATAGCCTGAACTATTGACACGAGCGTGTTCTCAACAATCTCAGTGTATACACGGGGTAGGTGAATGTTAGCAGTTTTTAGACATTGTATCCCTAATTTTAGGGAAATAGAAGTCGTTCTGTAGACTTATGGAGAGTATACAAGCGTCTCCGTACACAAAAATGAGACATCCATATTACTCAGACTATTTCAATAAATTTAATCGTTTTCATATCTTGAAATAATTATCATTTTAAAAATCCACAATTTCTTTGAATTTTATTTTTAAATGAATTAATTGTAATTTACATACAATAAAACATTTCTAATACAAAAGTGATTAATAGTATGTGTCGTAGAACTTAAATACCGTTTCAATTAATTTTGTTTTAAGTAAAGATTTTCTTTTGTAAAAGATGCTCAGTTTTCTTAACACAATGTTCTATTAAAAATACATCACACTCGGTGCTTTGTGGTGCGCCACTGATGGGATACAATTTAAATGTACGCCACATATAATTTTATTAAATTGATTGTATATTTAAAGGATATTTTTCATTTCATATCTATAATATTATATTTATTTATTTTTTTCAATAGCACTACAATGTATCAATCGTAAGTTTCTAATATTTAAGAACAATAACAAAAATAACATTCGAATACGCTGGAGTAACAAACTTTGATAGCATACGTAGTCTTGATACATACAAAGATACTAGTGAAATAACCAAACTATTAACGATAATTTAGTAAATGCTTACAGCGGTATATTCAATAGCAGTTTTTTTCCTCACATAAATCATAATATTAATTCCCAATTTTCCTCAACATTATATATTATACCACGTTACAGACGATTGAAACATGTGCTACTTTTATTAAGCCAATATAAACAAAGATCAAGTGTGACACTCTCCTGGACCTACTTTAATTATATTCTCTGTAACAGACGCTCCTTGTGTACATTTTACTCACAGGTGCCTCAGAAACACACCTGAAATGTAGAGTAGATACATTATCCAGTTCTTGCTAAAATTATGGACAAACTAACAGTACAAATAAGACAAAAGTTATGTACCAGCCGGCACCAGGTAAATCATACACTAATCAAAAAATATTCATAAGTCGCAACAATCTCAACAAACTGAGCCGCTTTTCCAACCTTTGCAGCACATTGTCTCATAGTATCAACACTGTGAGGTGGACGTGCGTATCTCGAAACCCAGAGCACAAATTTGGCAGAATGTATCTGGAACCCAACCCAAACTAAAAGTATAGAGATCTATATTGCTCACTACATTCTTATAATCATGTGAAACATAAACCGTGTACAAACGCAATGAGAGGTTGTTGAATAACTTTCACAACAAAAGCCTGAAGAAAATTCTCAACATAAAATGGCATAGACAGTTTAAAAACACTGAAGTACTTGTCAGAGCAGGACTACCCAGTATTCAAACATTACAAACACTGAAGAATATTACAAACACCGAAGTACTTGTCAGGGCAGGACTACCCAGTATTTAAACATTACAAACACTGAAGTACTTGTCAGGGTAGGACTACCCGGTATTTAAACATTACAAACACTGAAGTACTTATCAGGGTAGGACTAACCAGTATTTAAACATTACAAACACAGAAGTACTTGCCAGGACAGGACTACCCAGTATTTAAACATTACAAACACTGAAGTACTTGTCAGGGTAGGACTACCCAGTATTTAAACATTACAAACACTGAAGTACTTGTCGGGGCAGGACTACCCAGTATTTAAACATTACAAACACTGAAGTACTTGTCATGACAGGACTACCCAGTATTTAAACATTACAAACACTGAAGTACTTGTCAGGACAGGACTACCCGGTATTTAAACATTACAAACACTGAAGTACTTGTCAGGACAGGACTACCCGGTATTTAAACATTACAAACACTGAAGTACTTGTCAGGACAGGACTACCCAGTATTTAAACAAGCCTAATGATGTGCTAACTTCTCTCGATGAGGCACGGCTTGCAGATGCTAGACCATCGACTCCCATTTTTATGAGCTAGCTGATGGGCAGAGAGCACATGGAGGTCCACGTAAACGATACAAAGATAACCTTAAGACCACACTGGATGGTCATTTAGCATGACTCATGGGAGGCAGCAGGAATATTGCTCTAAAGCCTCCTGATATCATTCCAACCATCTCTTGTCCTACATGTCGACACACATTACGTCGAGAATAGGGCTAATAGGTCACCAAAGTAACACAAGGCTACTGATATCATTCCAACCATCTCTTGTCCTACATGTCGACACACATTACGTCAGAATAGGGCTAATAGGTCACAGAAGTAACACAAGGCTCCTGATATCATCCCAACCATCTCTTGTCCTACATGTCGACACACATTACGTCAAGAATAGGGCTAATAGGCCACCAAAGTAACACAAGTCTCCTGATATCATCCCAACCATCTCTTGTCCTACATGTCGACACACATTACGTCAAGAATAGGGCTAATAGGCCACCAAAGTAACACAAGGCTCGCAAAGCACGTGACTTATATGATGAGAATGGTCCTAGGCAAGTGATGGCGAACCTTTGTGGGGCCACGTGACCAACATTCATTTAAAACCTACTTATAAATCGCAAAATGCCAACACAAAGTGCCAGCAAAGTGGTTTGATTAAAGAAGTAATATTTTAGTTGCGTGCCGGCTGATGAGGCTCTGCTTGCCGTCTATGGCACGCGTGACATAGGTTCACCATCACTGTCCTAGGCCCTTAGCGATCACGACGGAAAAACGACACTCACACACAAACACACACATACACACACACACACATACACACACAAACACACACAAACTAACACAAACACATACACACACACTCACACATACACACACTAACAATGTTAATTCCTTATTTTATGATATTTTAGGATTTCATGTGTTTCATAAAACGAGCAACATAAGAAGAGAAATAAAATTCGCTTAATTAACCTTGTATATATATTGTTGCTAACGTGAATCTATATGTATTTGTCGTATTATAATTAGTAAAATATTAAGCTATTCCGCCTGAATTTTATCAACGACCTGGATATATTTCATCTGCTGTATGAATATTAATAATAAGTACATGTATTGTCTTCTCATTTCATGTCTGACAATAATGATAACTTGTATATTGGAATGGATCTAAATTATTTATTTCCCAGATATAGTTAAAATAGTTAAGTATTATGCTTAGCTTGTTCAGGTCCAGACATTGTTAACATTACTTGGTTTAGATTTTTTTCTTAAGTGATCCATAACTGGACATGATCATGACACGTATTTGGAAATTAAGCTTAATTTTTTAATTTAATCAAACACATGACTAGTTTTAGGAATTTTGTCTCAACTAGAACATTTTCCAATATAGATATGACAAGTCTTAGTATTTTAAATGATGATGTTTTGAAGGATTCAAATCATGCAAATAGTAACAGTTATTCACGTAGTTAGTTAGATTAGCGGCAACACTGTAGGAAAGTTATCATTTAACGTGCATTCAGCGAATCAGGGAATTACATTTATATTTATAGATGGGAAAGAAGGTCAAATAAACTAAAATTTGATTAAATTAAATTATGGCACATGACCAATGCACTATTGATGTCATTAGATGATATATGACTATTGCTTTATATTGCTTGACTTATTATATGATATATGATTATTGCTTTATATAGCTTGACTTATTAGATGATATGCGACTATTGCTTTATATAGATTGACTTATTCGATGATATATGACTATTGATTTATATAGCTTGATTCAATGGATGATATATGACTATTGCTTTATATAGCTTGATTCAATGGATGATATATGACTATTGATTTATATAGCTTGACTTATTCGATGCTATATGACTATTGCTTTATATAGCTTGACTTATTGGATGATATATGACTATTGCTTTATATAGCTTGACTTATTGGATGATATATGACTATTGCTTTATATAGATTGACTTATTCGATGATATATGACTATTGATTTATATAGCTTTACTTAATGGATGATATATGACTATTGATTTATATAGCTTGATTCAATGGATGATATATGACTATTGCTTTATATAGCTTGACTTATTCGATGCTATATGACTATTGCTTTATATAGCTAGACTTAATGGATGATATATGACTATTGCTTTATATACCTTTACTTAATGGATGATATATGACTATTGATTTATATAGCTTGACTCAATGGATGATATATGACTATTGCTTTATATAGCTTGACTTATTCGATGATATATGACTATTGCTTTATATAGCTAGACTTAATGGATGATATATGACTATTGCTTTATATACCTTTACTTAATGGATGATATATGACTATTGATTTATATAGCTTGACTCAATGGATGATATATGACTATTGCTTTATATAGCTTGACTTATTAGATGATATACGACTATTGCTTTATATAGCTTGACATTATGGATGATATATGACTATTGCTTTATATAGCTTGACTTATTAGGTGATATATGACTCTTGCTTTATATAGCTTGACTTTATGGATAATATATGACTATTGCTTTATATAGCTTGAATTATTAGATGATATATGACTATTGCTTTATATAGTTTGACTTATTGGATGATATATGACTATTGCTTTATATAGCTTGACTTATTGGATGATATATGACTATTGCTTTATATAGCTTGACTTATTGGATGATATATGACTATTGCTTTATATAGCTTGACTTTTTGGATGATATATGACTATTGCTTTATATAGCTTGACTTTTTGGATGATATATGACTATTGCTTTATATAGCTTGACTTATTGGATGATATATGACTATTGCTTTATATAGCTTGACTTACTTGTTGATATATGACTATTGCTTTATATAGCTTGACTTATTGGATGATATATGACTATTGCTTTATATAGCTTGACTTTTTGGATGATATATGACTATTGCTTGATATAGCTTGACTTATTGGATGATATATGACTATTGCTTTATATAGCTTGACTTATTGGATGATATATGACTTTTGCTTTATATAGTTTGACTTTTGGATGATATATGACTATTGCTTTATATAGCTTGACTTATCAGATGATTTATGACTATTGCTTTATATAGCTTGACTTATTGGGTCATTACATAATAGCAGAAACCATTAATGATTTCTTCATAATTTGGTATAATCATATAATTTTGAAAATTAGAATTATGTTTATTTCTTGAAACATTATCACAAAATGATATTTAAAAAATAGGAATATATCATTCGATCTGATGTTTCTTTCTACCTAATTAATTAATTGTGTATTCATTTTATCATAGCTGTATAAGCCCACTTTTAGTTCGGGGTATCTTTCGCTTTGGTCTACTTTAACTTCTTTGGTATATTCTGGACATGGGTTTAATCTGACCTGTTACACCGGGAATTATCTGGATATGGGTTTATTCGGGCTAGTTTTACCAGTGGTTTAAAAGTAAAATAATAACAACAATAGTAATTATTATTATAATAATAAATAAACAACAAATTTTTCAAGTTATTCAATATACATAAACAAGTGTAGCGGGCCTCAAATATTGTGTGTATTATTTGTCTATGAATGGTAAGTAAGATGTTATTAGCTAACACAGCTTGATAATAAATACAAAACTGTTGTTCTTATTTTTGCTTCTATAAAAACTTAGTTCTAACTCGCCCTGCACAAAATATATTGTGGTTTTTATAGGGAGTACAGTGACACATTAAATACATACAAACTAATTATATAGGGCAGAAATGATGACGTCACTTACCCTTATTAAACAATGACCCACTACAAATGTATAAACAAAAGGGCATTATTTAAATGGCGTCTTGCACCTAGGTCAGGGGGGATGGGGAGGGGGGGTGTTTACACATTTGTGACGAAATTCAAAGAGGAGATTGGGGTGTTTAAGAGGAGGGGGTGTTTAAGAGGAGGTGGGTGTTTAAGAGGATGTGGGGTATTTAAGAGGAGGTGGGGCTGTTTAAGAGGAGGTGGGGTGTTTAAGAGGAAGTGGGGGTGTTTAAGAGGAGGTGGGGGTGTTTAAGAGGAGGTGGGGGTGATTAACAGGAGGTTGGGGTGTTTAAAAGGAGGTGGGGGTGTTTAAGTGGAGCTGGGGTGTTTAATAGGAGGTGGGGGTGTTTAAGAACTATTACTTTACAACACAACTGGCAACTTTAAATAAAAGTTCTACTTAAAAATTTGTTATTTAAAATATATTTAATAACGTTTTAAATGGCTTCACGCGTTTTATAATATTCGAGTGCAGTCTAACATTAAGTGCATAAATTATCAACAATAAAATGATTTGAAACATGGTCATGTTCAAATAGTAAATATGGCTTTGATGCGAAGTTTATGATGTTACATTTGAGGCGGGGCGGGTGTTAACTTTTCATGACAGTGACGAGGGGAAAAAATCGGCAAAAATCGAATGACGTCATTTATGGACGGCCCCAAGTGATAGTTTTGCATTGAAAAAACAAATTATAAATTTTTAAAAGTTGCTTTAAATCTCATTGTTCAAGACAAAAAATGCCTAAAATATGTGTAAAAGTTGCATTGATCACTGAAAATAATTCTTTTTTCAAATGTCCCCCTCATTTTGTTAAATAAAATTATTTGTTCAAACTTTTTTTTAAAAATAAAGGTCTTTAGTATATAGTTTATTTAAAAGAATGTGTTATATTAAACGCAAAACAAGTAAACAACCCTATGATATCTCAATTTCTGATGCATGTTATTATAATGCAAATACTATTTAAACAAAGATGTATGATTCTTATTTTCACATTGTAAAGACAAGATGTTTTATTGCTATAATCAGAAACTGGCATTAATGAGTATTGCCACTTTTTCTGTGCTCTTATAATGACATGTCACTAACAAAAATACATGTTAATAAAATATCCCTTAAATATAGGGTTTGAAGAGAAAAAATAATAACTCTTTATAAACATACAAAATATTACAAACTAGCGTATACCCGTCAAAAATGACGGAAGTTTTCAGCTGAAATCTATTTATTTTATAAAAAATGCAATTTTTTTCAAAAGCCCAACTAACTTGTCCTTATTTGATAAATACGAAATATTAATCTTTCTGAAATGTACACAAAGTATTTTATAATAGGGGTTGTAGGGCACCTACGGCACCCCCTTTGCTTTTTTATTTTATAATTAACCATCATCAAATCCTCTTTTTACATTCATCCCTTTTCCAAAATTAAAATATCAGCGAAAACAATGACTTCATATAATATTTTTTCACAGCGCATATTTAATTTGCACACATTTTGATGCTTTGGTGCAGTAATTTGATTTTCCTTGCTTTCTAATATAAGTAGCGTCAGGACAGACTGACTGACTTGCGTGACAATTGCAAATTATATAGTTTTATGTTAAAAATTACCAATTGTTCAATTCTTTAATTGTACGGTAGTGATTAATTTAGTTAAAAATATATATTTAAAAAAACAACATTAAACAGAGATTAAATAAATGGTTTTAAATTAATTTTAAATTAAATAGCGAATAATGCGTCCAGTAATTTTATGAAGTTGTTTATTAGCCGTGTGGTTAATTTCGTTTTGTTTACACGATTTGTCTCTATTGTGTTTTAAGTAACATTTTAAGAAGCGGGACATTGTTTTATATCTCTCTATGTATTCATTTCACATCAATGACGCACCACATAGCACCGAGTCTGATGTATTTGATATGGCATTGTGTTAAGAAAAATGAGCAAGTTAAATGAGAAAATTGTAATGTAAAACAAAATTAAGTGAAATAGTATTTAAATTCTATAAAAATAGTATTAATAACGTTTGTATCATAAATGTCTCATTATCGGTAAATAAAATTATTGAATAGAAAAATAAAATTAAAAGAAATTGTCGATTTTTAAAATCATAACTGTTTGTAAAAGTATGAAAACTCTAAAATTTATTTATTTAGTCTGGTTAATGTGAATGTGCATTAAGTCGGTTTGCGAAATTCAACAGCCTTTGTTTTATCCAAGTGGCACGCCACTTGACTTCGATCCCTACAATTAGGAAAACAATGTCAATAAATTGCTAGCATTCTTGGAACTTCTGCTACAAATAAGATTCAGATCTGGATTGTTGTTATTAAATAATAATAAAAATATCTCACAGTGTTGGCTGTGGTAGGTGTTGGGGAATAGTGGTTAGAAATAAGCCATCAAACTATAATATCAACAAAATATCAACTTTTCTGTCACTACAGCCTTTTATCAAGATATAAATTCAAGTAGAGAACTTTAGGGAAGTAACCAAACAAATAAAAACTCCCTGTGTTAAGGGATGCTACCACACTAGAGTTGATGCCCTTGACCACGTGACGTACGTCAATGACAAGGGAGAGTTATGCGCTCACCCATTTAGAAAATACCACGTGTTTCCGTCCTCTCTGCTCAGTTCATAGCTCCAAGGAAGCTTAACGGCTTTCACACGTGGACTTACTCAGAGGAGTTTACCAAGAGGTTGTACAGATTGGAGGTCAACGTCTACACATCAGGGGCGTATATATGTGTGTGTGTGTGTATATATATATATAGTTTCTTTGACAAGCAATTGTAATAAGTAAGCGATTTGTTTTTCCAATAATTTTTAAACCTACATGTGTACATTATCTACCAGTTAACAATGATAAATAAAAGGTTTATATATATATATATTATAAATATATATTTAAAGATGATCATTTAATGATATATCCCTGAAACGCCAACAAAATATTTTAGTACTTGGAAAATTATTTCCTTTGTTATATATGCATATTTACGTTATACAAAATGCTATCAATGTTCGTTTTTCAGTCATGTGACCTTGACATTACTTTACCAACTTTTTCTACTTGTGACCCAAGAAATTCATTTCTTTTATTTACAATAAAAAATGTAAAATATAGAATAAAGTAATAAATGTATTCAAATTAAAATTTACACATTCTTCTAAAAAGAAATCAAGCAGTTTCTTTATTGAGTTAAAGATAAACTTCTCATTTTTTTCTTCACATTATGTATCTTTGACGCTAATCACTATTGATAGGAAATGATGTTTAAAGTAACTATACATCACTTATTCTGGAATGGTTATTGCTCTTTGCTGGACCATTTGTTCTCAACCTAATTGATCGACTCTAACATTTCATGTCTTTGTAGTCATTTATATTTATAATAACTATGGCTTTTAACGATTAATTTAAATTTAATCGTTTTCTTTTGAAAAATTAACGATTTATAAATCTTTAATTTCTATTAAAGCCGAAAATTTTATGTTGTCAAAAGTAACACATGAAGACCACAAGGGAAAAATCGGCTAAGTGACATTTTGGAAATTTTTTGTTACACCCTTTATCTGATAGATCAGTGGTTCCCAAAGTGGTCCGTACGGACCCCTTGGGGTCCGCGGAACCCTTCAGGGGGTCCGTGGAAAATTAAAATTGATTTGGGGGTCCCTGAACAACGTCAGGGGGTCCGTGCAAGGCTTAACATCAAATAATAAAACTGATAAATTAATAATATTATTGAAATTAAAATAAATAATAATAAATAAAATAGTATGTGAATGCCTGTTCTACTAATTAAATACTATCTTAGATACTATTCTTCATGGATACAATGTTGTGTTACGTAGAAAAAGTAGTAGAACTACTGTAATTCCACATCTATAACCAATCAAAATACTTGGTTTGTTGAAAGGTCAAGCTTGATGCAGAAGAAATGCCGAATTCCCTATAACTATAAGTAGAAAAATACAAGTTTTTAACTTAAATCTACGAGGGTTGCAAGGTTGTGTATTTTTCGATGTGTCGGGAAGTTATATTTATCTAAATTGTATCCTATCATCAAATAGTGTTTTCAATAGAGCTTTACTGTAGCATTCCATTGAAAATGTTAATAATTCTTAACAGTGGTTTGTTACAACTGATAAGAGAATGAGTGAGCCCAAGGCTGGATTGAGACTTGATGGGGCCCTAAGCTATTTAAGGCCCTTTTGAAGTCTAGATATTCTATATTAGTGACAAATATGAAAACAAAATTTCGGGGGCCCCCAAGAAGGCAGGGGCCCTAAGTTATAGCTTGTTTAGCAAATAGGTAAATCCAGCACTGAATGAGCCGAAGAAACAATTCCGACAATATGGTGTTAATGGATATTTGAAGTATGGCTAAATGTTTGGAAACAGTTACGAAAGGTGAAACGTTATTAACTGAATTTTTTAAACAAATGTTTGAAGTTAAAGCAATACTCTTGACTTTCTGGCATACTTAAAACATTCTATACCAAATGTATTTTCAGTAAATTGAGGAATTCATCGACATCAAATATTCAAAAAAATCTTAGTGAAAGTTTGCATGGATCACTACATTATGTCATTAGAGCAGTTAATAAAATCAAAAGGAATGCCTTCAATTAGAGATTATTTGCTAACTATGGTTTGGAAAACGAAGAAGACTATAATGGATTATTTATTCACACAGAAGTACGCTGGTTATCATCACGTACATATTTAAATCGATTTAAACCTCTCTTTGATTCAGTGTCTAAATTCCTGGAAAACAAAGACAATGATCAGCAACACAATCAACTCTAAAAAATGACATATCCTTTATTAATGAATTATTTACCCAACTTTAACGAAACTAATTTGAAACTACAACTACTACAAGGTAACCAATTAAATTTAATCAAAACTAAAAGCGTTATGTCTGAGTTTGTTGCAACCCTTTTTCTGTGCAAACAAAACTTAGGAACAGGAGAATGTTCTCAGTTTTCAAATCTTTTGAAATTGCAAAATAGAGATAAAGATTTGCTTGCTTAATGTCAAAACTTAACGGCTCTTCATGCAGACCTCAGAATTGAACCAAAGATTTGTAGGCATTCATCACTATTGGATATTTCCGAATGGCAGTTGAACTCTTTAACGCATGGACAATCTCAAGTCCATAACACAGATGAATACATACTAATACAGGAGCAGCTTATTGAAATATCGACAAATGAGGAACTAAAACCAATGTTTGGACTAGGATAGCACAAATTATGGTTACAAGTCAGATCCCAATTTTATATCATGCAATATAGGTTATTGTGCAGAATTTTTTGACTGTTTTCCTGTCTTCTTATTTGGTAGAACAAAAATTCAGTGGCGTTATGAACCTCATCATAAAAAACAAGGACAACAAAAATAAAAAACAATAAACGACTAGAAATTGGTGCTCGTGAGCATTTGCGGTTCCTACACACAAACATTGAGTCGGTCATAAACCCTATATATTAAAAGGCTATGTTCCGTGCGGTCATCGATAGCGATTGGTCCCTCAAACACATATGGCTCCTACAGCCAATCATATTGAACACGTTTACGCGGACGTTCAAAATGAGTTATTTTTAGTGCAGTATTTCTTCGAAGACTTTATTTTGAGTTATGCGCGTTAGGATTTATAGTCAAAATCTCTGTTTTTACGAGTTATTTATTTTAACTATAATGAATAGTATTTTTGACGTGATGCACATCTATGCCGGTCGAGACGGCTATTGGAGGGGAGTTACAACATCCCACAGAACGGTGGCGGAACGTCCTTGAACGGGCTTTGTTGCTGGTACACTCACAAAATCTCATCACGTTAATCCAAGTTATTAATTGTTTTCAATTTAATCTTAAACAAAAGTGATAATTTCAATAAATACCGTACTTTTCATCAAATGTTGTTTTTGTAATATTTGTACTATGAATTTATAAAGTTTTTTTCACTTGGGGGTCCGTGGGGAAGTTTTGAGTATAAAAGGGGTCCGTGGGTCAAAAAAGTTTGGGAACCACTGTGATAGATGGTCATAAATAGAATGTTCTGAATGAGGTTTTATGAAAAAATTATGTCTCTAACCCAATTAAAAATTCAAATCTATTTAGTTAATTTATAAAAAATATATATACTTTTGAACTTTAAAACTTGAATAACTCAAAACTACAAAAATGTGACATAGCCGTTTCTTCCCTTGAGCTCTTCACATATTAAACGTTCTTGAACATCTAAGTAACACTAGAATGTCTCCTTTATCTGTCACCTTTTAACCAACTACGCAAAAAGACAAATGTGTTGACATTATTTGGTTCAAAGCGGGTCAAATTGACAATATAACCAGCTGAGCTGAACAATCATTCACATTGAACTGAGATAACTGGTATGCACAAAATGGCCTTGGCAAGGAATGACATTCTCGTATATCGGTGTGCATTAAGTTTCTACCATTGTAGAGGTTCAATGGATTCAAGAACATTCTTCTCCATTTTGTAACGCAGTAATTCATCAGATTAGCTTAATACGCTTTTCATTCGGTTTGATTAGTATTCGAAAAGTTAGAAACATGGTAGGCAAATTTATCAACATTTTGAACATTCCCGTCAGTCAATAGTTTAAAACCAAAATCTTCGTGTAACCATCATGAAATTATTATTTATTGGCCGCAATTTTTTTTCTTTTCTTTGTTCTACTTATTAACTTCCAATAATTTGTAAGTGATGGGTCGATTAATCGATAAAAAATAATTTAATCGTTAAAATTTTTAAACTATTAATCAAGAAATTAATCGTTAATTTCCGCAGCCCTAATAATAACGAAGAATGAGGACCGTTCACCGACTATTTTAGCGCGTATCTTAGTGACAGAAAGAATACGTGTATGTAGTTGATTGTAACTGACGAGAGGGTGAAAGACACAAAGAACATCACTGAGATAGGAAGTACAGCGTCACATTAAATACATTAAAACTACACAAAATAGTTGTATACGACAGAATTAGAAGTCATTTACTGTTATATATTGGATTGACTAACATGTTATAAACAATTTAGAGACGATTTTGTATACATTTTTTCTATTAATTATTCTAAATGATCATCTTATGTTATATTATCTGTTTCAGACTATTATACTACACAGAAGATTATTGTGTCCTAACCTTCAATACAGTGTGATGTTGTCCTTGAACATTTAATATATTTTTAAATGTTAACAGAGTATTGGTTTTAAATGTTAACAGAGTATTGGTTTTAATTGTTAACAGAGTATTGATTTTAAATGTTAACAGAGTATTGGTTTTAAATGTTAATAGAGTATTGGTTTTAAATGTTAACAGAGTATTGGTTTTAAATGTTAACAGAGTATTAGTTTTAAATGTTAACAGAGTATTGGTTTTAAATGTTAACAGAGTATTGGTTTTAAATGTTAACAGAGTATTGGTTTTCTAGGTTTCCTCAGACAACCCATTCCATGTCCGAATTCATATTAAAAAAGTAAAGTTGAAAAATGCGTATCTCAAGGATAACCTCCACATTATAACGTTCTGCATTGTTCGATTAGTTCTATAGATATGATGTATCGTGACGAAGAGGCCACATTTATAAATATGTATAAAACGCTTTGTATCTAGGGGAAATAATACGTTGAATTTTAAATTGAGTTTTTTTCTTGTTATTTTTAAATAATTAATACACAGTTTTGTAATTTCTTTTAAATTGTAAAATTTGTCTCAAGATAAAACAAAAACCATTGTTAAATTTAATGCCTTAAGTATATAAATACATCTATATATACATACACACACACA
This sequence comes from Ampullaceana balthica, assembly GCA_944989445.1. Taxonomy (NCBI): domain Eukaryota; kingdom Metazoa; phylum Mollusca; class Gastropoda; family Lymnaeidae; genus Ampullaceana; species Ampullaceana balthica. The sequence goes on from CALYLW010002530.1 coordinate 15,920, forward strand.
TATATACAGATATATACATACACACACACATAAATATATATATTATATATATACAAATTTGTCATAGAGCATATATTATAGTGGGATTTATCATCTTTTGAAAACTATAAAATGTACTTATTTAATCTGGTTTGTCCTTTAAAACCTAATAATTACGCTATATTTATATTAAAATTGTGAAACACTTTCAAAACCTCCTAAGTCGCTCAAACATTCTCTAACAAAACCTGCTAAGTTACCAGCCAAAACCATATGTAGCTAATTCGAGAAGGAACCAATCACAATTTAATTTCCTAGCATTTAATTTTGTTTCCCTGACAGTCAATTAGGGTAAACATTATGCTACTGTCATAGACATTGACAACAAATCCCTCATCAAATAGGAAACAACTTCATAAACAAAAGTAATTTTAATTTTATTACGTAACTTTTTTATTTTTAAAAATTTATATTACACAAATTAGAATTAAGCTTAATCTCAGATTTGAGAACGTAGTGATGAAGTTAAATTCAATTTTGTTTATAGTAGACCGGCGATAGACTGGTCATTAGACTCAAGGGTTACACGACAAGATTTATATATTATTGTTGTTTATAGTTGACCGGTGATAGACTGGTCACTAGACTCAAGGGTTACACGACAAGTTTTATATATTATTGTTGTTTATAGTTGACCGGTGATAGACTGGTCACTAGACTCAAGGGTTACACGACAAGTGTTATATATTATTGTTGTTTATAGTTGACCGGTGATAGAATGGTCACTAGACTCAAGGGTTACACGACAAGTAATATATATTATTGTTGTTTATAGTTGACCAGTGATAGACTGGTCACTAGACTCAAGGCTTACACGACAAGTGTTATATATTATTGCTCTCGGTAATTCTCTTTGGGGCACATATTGTTTCTAAAAATAATTAAATATAAATTCGTAGTTTTGTACACTATTAATACAATTCTTAATGGCAATAAGTGTAGCTTTGTTTAATTTTATTAACTTTACTGGATCTATTTCCTATCACAGTTGCTAAGAAAAATAGTGATACTAATACTAAAAACTCCACCCTTTGATTAAAATTTGTTAAAAAATAGAAAAAAAAAGAAAAAGGAAATATGTTTTTGGGCTGTAGATAATAAAAATATTAAGTGTATCATAACCATTGAATTGATGGATGAGGTATGTTTTCTTTTCCTGTTTAGTTGTGCATGCCAGATACTACAAACACATTTTAAAATTTCCACAAAGCTAATCTGATTAATATTTTCACAGAATAATTGTAAACATACACAGCATTCCGCATAAAAGTCGAGTGAATGGAAACAATTTATTTTCATTGTAATGCAAGAAGGCATTCTACTTTCTTTAATTAATTGTTACTGTCACAACATTTAGCCAAATAAAGTTTACCACTGTGGTCAAATGGAAACTTTTATTCAATTATCAACAGTAACTGTATATTTCTTGAATGTGTACTTTAATATATGTACAGGGTGGAAGGGGGGAGTTGAAAATGGTCAAAAATAGCGAGACGCACTTTACAGACGGCACGAATTTCAAATATTGTATTTATATTTATCACTACACCAAAAAGCACCGGTGCTGACACATTGGATATAACAATATAACAATGTACTGGAGAGAACTTAGCTTACACAAATAGTTGAATTTATGTGATTCTATCAAAAATAAATTTACCATACTATGACACGGTGTATTATGAAATTTTTGTTAACTAAAAAGATTTATTGAATTTTCAATCTGAAACTGGCAATTGAAATGTTTAAATGTAAAACAAAAAAGTAGATTTTAAAACTTGATTGTTTTTAAAACTACGAAACTAATAAATTAATTTATTTAATTTTACTTTAATTTTTGTATAATTGTTTCAGATGCGTGCTGTGAATTCTATTATTTTGTTTCTATTCTATTTCTTCTAAGTGGCACGCCACTTAATTTCGATCCCTATAATTTGGGATATAAATACAAATGTACGTTTTTAGTGAAAGGATTCTTCTACCCCGGGTATATTTTAATTCCATTTACAAGGTCATTTACGTCCTCAAAAGAATATGCACAGGGAGAATATAGGAACATTCTCTTCAAATTTAAAATAAATACACTCACACACAAACTAAATGCATGTTCTTAGGAACAAAACACAATATTAAACAAAGAACATTAACAATTGCAAAGTAAAATGGGGGAATATCTCTCATTATAGAAATTATAGGGCAAAACACTAGAAAGGAATCATGAAATACATTAAAACATTATTAATAAGAAAACAGATTTGTAAATTTAATAGCAATGGAGAATAGCACTGCACATTACATACATAGAAAGAAAACAATCATAATTTTACACAGTATTCTTCCAAGCAATACACTGCAATGAAGCGATAATACAATAAAAAACAACCAAAGAAATGTATGCACATTTAATAAAAAGACAATCAATACCGCTAAACAATAGCATTAAATAGACAAAAGATTATAGAATAGCAAACATTGAGGACACGTTTAATATACACATGTTGAAGAAATATTAAATCAAGAATGAATGCAGGGCTTGATTTGGACCTGCTCGTACTGAACTTTTGTCTTCTTTGTGCTGATGTTGATTTCATAGTTTGAGAACACTCTGGACAATGTATCCACACTGGACAATGTACCCACAACTCTGAACTTATGTCTTCTTCGTGCTGACGTTGAGTTTATAGTTTGAGAACACACTGGACAATGTATCCAGACTGGACAATGTATCCCTACTGCTTTGAAAGTGTGCTTTGATTTTGCGTTGAGGGTAAAATAACAACAAATATAAGGTCATGGTTGATTGTCTCATAACAGTAATTATGTTATTTCCATTGAGGATATATACCATATATTGGATTATATTATATAATAAATGTTTACATATAGTCTTTGGGAGTACAAACAAATAGCACGTTATTTCAATTGAGGGTATATATTATAGAGAGGATTATATTATATAGTGCATGTTTACATTTGAATGTGGGAGTACAAAACAATATTATGGTATTTTATATTGAGGATATATATTATATGGAGGTTTATATTATATGGCGTGTGCTAGTATGTACTATGTGCAGAGGCGTCCCTAGTGTTGGTTTCAGCCATTGCGGTAGCTCACAACTTACTCCATAGACCTAATCCGAGACTGCCAGTACCAAATTACTGGAACATACAAAGTTGTATTTTGTTGGTGTCAACCCCTCACAACTTACTCCATAGACCTCATCCGAGACTGCCAGTACCAAATTACGGGAACATGCAAATTTATATTTTGTTGGTGTCACCCTTTGTTATGGTATTACACAGTGCGGGCCGCACCCACGCAACCCAATAGTGACGCCTCTGCACGTGATAGGAGTAGGTGCAGTTATGCATACAATAATGTTTCAAGCAGTGTCTTAAACCACTCTTTATAAATCTATCATTTGTGTAAGAGAAATAAGTAAACTACCGTATTTACTGGCTTAAATGTCACATCCTTGGTTAATTCTATTTATTTAAATGAAGAAAATAAAGGGCGCGGGAATTAAAATGTTTTCCAGTTGGCGAGGGTGAATGGGTAGAGTCAACAGAAATTTACATCCACAATTTTTAATTTTCTATATAATTTTATAAACCTTAATATTTTTAATAATATCATCCTTCTGCCTCCGTACTTTTAAGTACACGTTTGTTTTAATTTTCATGGCTCGAAGATAAAAATGTGTACTGGTGTAAACATCAGATAAACCCTTAAAAATAAGGGAAAAAGATCCGGCAAATGTTAGAGAGCTGGAGGCAGAAGCGTCACTACGGGGTGCGTTGGTGGCGGACCGCAAGGGTTGACACAATCACAAGGGTTGACACCAAGAGGCTACATTATGTATGGTTCAATTACCAGGCACTGGCGGACTCGGAGGAGGTCTATGGGGTATGTTCCAATTATTAGGTACTGGAAGACGTGGAGGAGATCTATGGGGTATGTTACCGTTATTAGGTACTGGCAGACTCGGAGGATGTCTATGGGGTATATTCCAATTATACGTTACTGGCAGAATCGGAGGAGGTCTATGGTGTATGTTCCAATTATTACGCACTGGCAGACTCAGAGGAGGTCTATGGTGTATGTTCCAGTTATTAGGTACTGGCAGACTCGGAGGAGGTCTATGGGGTAAGTCATCAGGGGTAACAACCATGAGCTACCGCACTGGGTGACACCAACCCTAGTGTCGCCTCTGGGTGGAAGTGATGGAGGTTACTGTAAACACAGAAAACTTTGATTCCACAAGACAGATGTCAGCCGGTGCCATAATTACAAAAGACTTACAAGATATTGATCTACACCGTCCCATCAGTGATGTCATAAGTTTTTTTTCTCTCAATTTGGTAGCTCAATGTTTCACCCTCACACAACTTATCCCATGTATCTACTTTGAGTCTTCCACTGCAAAATAATGGAAAAAAAAAGATTTTACACGTTGGTGTCACCCCTTGTGATGGTGTCACACAGTGCGGTCCGCACCCCTGACACACCCTAGTGACGCCACTGCATGTTTGATAAGATACCGCTGGAGCTGGCCAGACTATAACCCTGGTTAAACTGACTTAAGTCAAACGATACCTCACGACAGATGTGAGAATATAACCAGTGGTTAAACTGACTTAAGTCAAACGAAACTCGCCTAAGAAGACGATACCCACCACCTTGCCGCCAAAAGTCAGAATATATCACTTTAATTACATGGATATACTTTTATGAACCAATGAATGAATTTAGGCACTCTATTTATACTTTTAACTTTGGAAGAAAAGTTAATATATCTCTCAATGACGAACAATGATTTATTTACAATTAAATAAAAATAATAAAATACTTTATATTTCGATACCTGATTGGACGTTAAATTTATTTTAAGTTATACTTTATACAAATAAATATGGACTTTTTTAATGGCTTCTAAAATGTGTTTATAAACATGTTGAAACAATGGCATGATATAATACATTCTTAATGAAAAAATCTATGCAATTTATTGTTAACCCACGGAAACAAATTATGGATATAGAAAGAAACAACAGATCAGAAGAAATATTTCTTTTCAAAAATGTTTATTTAAGGTAATGCTTCAAGAAATAAACATAATTATGAAGTACAAATTATATAATTATAGGAATCATAAAAAAATAATTAATCGGGATTTTATTAAGTATTTACCTAATAAGTCGAGATAAATACAGTTTTTTTTACTCATTATAAAATCAGAAATATGTTTGTAGTCATCTAAGCAACACATACGATGATAATTAAGGTTTTTTTCTACTCTCATATTCCGTATTAATGAACTATATAAAATCGTAAAATAACATGAGAAGAATTCATGCAATTCATAGATATGGTATCCCTAAATGTGGGGGTCGAAGTAAAGTAGCGTGCCACTTTGAAAAATTGAGTGTAACGTACAAGTGTATTACCTCATTTTAAACAATTACACATGCAAATAAATAACAGTTAATACCTTAATTTTTTATAGTTGTAATATATTTACATAAACAATAATTTTTAAAACACACATTTCACTGCCATTTAATATTTCTATTTTCAATTTTATAATCCATTTCTTAAAAGTCATTTACGTAATACAAGTTAATAATACAATGTCTCGTAGAAAGGTAAATTAAATTTGAATTTGAAAACAGCTCAAGACTTTTACATTTTTTCACTAATCTTTCCAGCTCAATTTTCTCAAGTACAACGTCGTATGAACTAAACATGTAGCAGTGCTATTTGGTGCGATGATGATCTGAAATACAATTTAACACACCTTAGTTTTTACAATATATATTCCTTTCATTAAGAAAAAGTTTGACTGTTCTATAACGAAGAAAAATATGATTACTTGATCCATTGATCATTGATGTGATTTTAAAATTATTTATATTTTAAATTTCAATACGCAAATAATTCATTTAAAAAATGAATCAATTTAAAGACGATGAATAATTTGTATGAATATTTGTTATTATTTTTTTTTAATGTTTACATTTTTCACTGATACCTTTGTTTAGTCGATAAGCTAACTAATGCTAATGTATAAAGTATATAATTTTTCAGCGTAATTATTTATATTAAACAATAAATGATTATGAATTGTAGGCTAATTCTAGGTTATTATTTACCGTTGCTAGATAAAGAAGAGTTTCAAGAACATCCGTGTTAGTGCGATACGTTTAAAAAAAAATAACTATACTAAAACATAAGCAGGTTAAAATTAACCTTCCAATAAAATTTGTTCGCTGTTCATTATATGGTTTTCTCTTGATTGTATTATTACAAAGTGTGAAAACAAACATAGATGCATACAAACAAACATACAAACGTAATATAAAAATATATACAAACATAGCAACATTCATAAAAAATGTAAACACTTTCCAGAATAACACAGGCTTAGATTAATATATTAGATAACATGTATCTTGCTATTGATTTTATTTTTAATTTTAACTTCATACCTATAATTTAATATTGGAGCCCCAAACTAGTCACGATTGTACAAACTAACCATTTAATTAGTCAAATAAATAGTTTACAATATTTTAGAGATATATTACTTTATTGGATTCAATGTTTATGTTCATCCAAACTTTCCATCCTAACTTACATAATGTTAACATTTGGTCTGATACATTTGATGCGTTTTTGTTTCTATAAATACAAAAGTAAAAAAGTGTTCCAAATTTTAAATATATATATATATATAGATTAGGAATTCGGAAATTAACGATTAAGTTCTCGATCCATCGTTAAAAACCTTTAACAATTACATTATTTTTTAACGATTAATCGATCCATCACTTACAAATTATTGGAAGTCAAAATGTAAAAAATAAAAAATAAAGGCCGATAAATAATAAATTTCCTTACAATTACACGAACATTTTGGTTTTAAACTATTGACTGATAGGAATGTTCAAAAAGTTAATAAAGTTTGTCAACCATGGTTCTAACACTTTGACTACTTAGCAAACCAAATGAAAAGCGTTTTAAGTTAACGGCAGTAATGGAGTCGGACTCAGAGACAGAAATTGACGACAGCTCTTCTGATGAATTACTGCGTTACAAAAATGAGATGAAAGTTCCTGAATCCAATAACCCTCTACAATGGTAAAATCTTAATGAACTCCTATGTACGATAATATCATTCCTTGCCAAGAACGTTTTGTGCATACCGATTACCTCAGTTCCATGTGAATGATTGTTCAGCTCGGCTGGTTATATTGTCAATTAGACCCACTCATCACTTCAACCAAATAATGTCACCACATTTGTCTTTTTGCGTATTCGGTTAAAAGATGACATATAAAGGAGACATTCCAAGACTATTTAGATTTTCAACAAGAACGTTTAATAAGTTTTACTTATGACATCATAAATTTTAAATTTTGGCTTTAATCAAAATTAGCGATTAATTAATCGTTAATTTTTCAAAAGTAAATGAAAAATTTAAATTAATCGTTAACATCCTAATTTTTTTTTACAGCAGCCGCTCTGCTTACATTGGCAGGAGGTTTTATGGAAGATGTCAAACAAATTTCTGCATTTCATACTTCCTACATTAACTCAGGTCATGATTGTCCAGCGACATGCGCCTCGGCTGGCGTACCGAGAGTGAAAGGTTCCAATCTGTGAAGTAAAAAAGGTCACTAGGGGGCTGCGGGAGGGTGCGGACCAGTTGCTTGTATTAGACCAATTTTGTTTCATGTTTCTAAGAAAAGTTTAAGCCATAAGCGTGCAACGAATGTTAATGAAAATAAAGAGATATTAACAAATTATTTCTTTATAAACAAACACAAGTCCATTGCTCACTCCAAACACTAAACGATATCTGACAGATTTTATTTTTTTCAAATTTAGTCTTCACTCTACATGTTTTGATTGTAAAATCTTACCAGTATCAAATTGTTTTTCCAGTCATCGCCGCACCAAAAAGCACCGGTACTGATTTATGTAATATTACGTTGTACTTTAGAAAGCTTAGCTTTCAAAAATAATGATAAGATTGTAATAGCGCTTTTAAAAATGCTATCAAATTATACTTTGATCGATCTACGAGACACGGTATTATTAATTTGTAATACATAATTGATATATTTAGTACGAAAGCTAAGACTGTGAAAGAAAAATATTAAGGTATAAAAAATATAGATTTTAAAGTGTATTTTATTTAAAACTATTAAAACTATAAAATAATTTTATTTAATATAAAATATTTACATGTCGAATAAATACTAGTCGCATCTAGATGTTCCTTTAACTTGCGTTTTATCCAAGTGGATGACACTTGACTTCGATCCCTTTTATTAGGGATACCTTAACAATTACAAACTAGGATTATCTTACATGGGAAATAATTTTTATTCTTACAGAAATGTGACCAGAAAACAATTTAATAAAAACAGTATGGGGACCTCCACCAAAAATGTTAAATAGATCTACTTACCAATAAGCCTATAAACGGGGACCGGGGTACCGTTGCCATGCAAATACCCGGGTATTAAATTTGCGCCCGGGTACCCATGACAATGTGGCTGGAATGTTTATACCAACGGTGGCCAAACTGCGGCTCTTCTTTGTTCACATTGCGGCTCGCGAAAATTGATCTAATTTAGATTTTTCTTTTGAAATATTCGCTGTGAAATACGTTTAACACGAAAACGCTTCAGAAGAAATATCTGTCAACGGAAAATTAAGTATGGTCCGGACAAACTACAATTTATGTTGATAGATCTTTTAATCTGAACATGAAACAAAAATCGTTAAAACACTAAAAGATTTTGGTTCTTTGAATGAATCAATGACAGGACGCTAACTTGTCTTTGAAATACACCGACTACATTAATCTTATCTACCCCCTCACTCCTTCCTCCACTCCTATCCCGACATACTAAAAAAGCACCTTATCTATTTTTTAAAAAGAATTATATTTCATTCATTCAAATATTTTTACTGTAAAAATAAAAATAAATGAAAGGTTGTTTTGTTTTTTAAAATCTCGACAAATCAAAGTGTTGAAAACAAATTGGGCTTGATTTAAATTTTAAAAGTTAAAAGGAGCGATTGGTTTGTAAATGGTTGGTGATGTAAACTGTGCCCACCCACTCACAAGTGTCGACGCACCTCGCTGAAACAATTTAACAAACCCGCACGTGTGTTTCTTGTGTTTGCTTCTTGTGTAGGCCTAGCAGAAAAACTGATTTTACTTTACAAAGTAGTCAGTATTTAATGTTTATAAATTAAAAAGTTATTACCGCCGCCTAGTGAACATAAACATTCAAGCTGCTGGGCCCCTATGACCTGACTGAACGTTACGTTATTTTTGTTGACATTTTGTTTGAAATTCAGTTTATGAGTATGACAAATCCATTTACAGCAGGAATAAAAGTTTGTAGCACACAATAGTATGTTATTGGAAGTATACCGTTAGCTACTGTGTGAAATGAGGTGCATTGGTGGTGGCTACGCTGCATTGTATAGCCGTCATGAAAATTATGCGGCGTTTTGAACGGGTAACCGGGGTACCCGGGCAGCTTTTTAAAATCCTTTATATTAACTCGTGGTGTCTGGTTGTTTGTTTGAACCCTTGATTGCTTGCTTGTTGCCAAAACTTTTGATCAAGTTTAACCCACTTCCTCGTAAGTTAGCAAAGTGAAATTTTTCAGGCAGTTTCATACCGATGATAAAAACAATTTATCAAAATTTCAGATCGATCGCATGTACCGTAATTAAATTATTGAATTTTTAGATTATGTTATTTATTCCTATGTATCATGTTATTTTTTTAGATAGAGTGTCGAGGTGCGTATTATATTGAACAACCTTTCTGTCGCGCAATAAGGTGCGTATTTTATTGACAACTCTTTTTATAAACATATTCCTGATCGGTGCGCATTATATTAAACATGTTTTACGACACAACTGCAATTTTGTATTTTTGGATGGTCTTGCGCTGCGATTTATAATGAACATCCTTTTAGTTACTTCTCGTACATAAAGGATTTATAGTCAAAAACTTGGTTTTTAACGGGTTTTTTTCCTACAATATTGACAGCCATACTTACCAATAGCTAAATACATATGCCGAAGGCAATACATTTGCTGACGAAGGTTTTATGCCGACCCGTTCGTTGTTTTCTGGTGTCCTACTTGGCATATGTATACCATTAATATATTTGTATAAATATTTAAATGTACCAAGTCTGAATACTGTCTCAACCACATATTAAAACAGCTCTAAACAATGGTGACTTGTGACGCCCCGATGTACTAGAAATTTTTGTTTATTATATAACGTCTAAATATGTATTAAGTTCCTTAGATACATTAGAAATATTGTGTGTGTCTCGATTAGATATAGCCCTAATAAGTCCTCTTCATACATCGATGCAAAAAAAATAATTGTGGATTCCTAAATGGCATGTTATTTATTACTTAGTCATTATTACAAATAATGCAAAAAAAATATGTTATGTAATATAACTAGCACAATGAGAAATCTGAAAAAAGAACTCTTTACAACCAGTTTGTTAATACTTAGCTCTACTGTTTCGTCCAATAAATACTTTCTTAAACAGACTTATTTAGTATCTGCCCTCAGCATGAGACATATGTCATGTGATAACAACGTATTCATCTATATAAACACGTCAGTATAATTGTATTGTAACAAACAATCGTATATGAACAATCTGAGTACTCCATACACATATTATTACCTATTGTATGTCCAAGCAAGAGACATATGTCATATGATAACAACGTATTCATCTATACAACAAGCCAGTATAATTGTATTGTAACAAACAACCGTATATGAACAATCTGAGCACTCCATACATATATTATGACACATTGTATGTCCCAGCAAGAGACAGATGTTTTAAATGTATCCATGTATAACATCAATTCTGTATAATTATATTTTTTCATACATCTGTGTCTATATATATTTATAAAAAAATTACATTAAAATGAAAATAAAGTTTTAAAAATTAAGATGTAAAAATTAAATATTTAAAAAATATTTTTTTAAAAAAGGACACGCTTTTAACATAATCACTACTTTTAGTTATGTCTCATATATAAGGGATTTATAGTCAAAAACTTTGTTTTTACGGGTTTATTTTATTACCACTATTTTTTTATACCAAACCCCTCATAAGCGCCCGGCCCAACTTTTTATACCACGGTGATCTATTTACGTGGTGAACTCATGGATGTCAACAAAGCAGACGGGTAACGATGCTTATATAGACTATAGATAAACTAAAAATGCAATAATTTCAATACGGTACATTCGATCGATCTGAAATTTTGATACAATGCATTGTCATCCAAGATCTATCGGTGGTAAAATTGTTAGATCTCTAGGACAATCAGAAGTGGTTTAATTTTACGTTTCAAGATTTGAAGGAAGGGTGGATGGATACAGCATACAAACATTGTGACTTAAATAAAAGCGTGTAAAATATAAACCAAAAATGCTCAGTAGGTTTTATCAATATAAGTGGAGTTACAAAGTTTTTAGGAACATACAGTAAACCCGCTTTATCGCGGTTAATGGGGACCAGAGACCCGCGCGATAAGTGAAAGTCCGTGGCTTAGGGACACCCATTATTAAGCTATACGAAATCGGTAGATACGTTAAGGAAGTAAACGTAGTTATATATGACTTGATGATGGTTATTCTGTGCAATAAAATGATGACTTTGTAGGTGATGATGACTTTCACTGTGATGCCGAAGAATATATTTTAGACATAAATGACGTCATAAACTTTGCCCCCCTCCCCCATAAAAACCGTATTACCTATTTGACAATGTGCTAGTATAAAATCATTTTTTTGTAATTTAAATATGTATATAGTGCAAGGCTCAACTCTAATATCGTAACACGCGCGAAGCCATTTAAAACGTCAGTAAATAAACAGTCAGCAATCAAATATTTAAGTGGCGCTTTTATTTAAAGTTGTGTGCTTTGATGTGATTAAACATTTTTTAAACAGCCCCTCTCCCCTCATCACCAATCGTCACAAATATGTGACCCCCTTTCAACCCCCCCCCCAACACCTTTTTAGGTGCTTGACGTCATTTATAGACTACCCCTTTCTACATAAATTTGAAGTGGCTTTTTTTTAAAGCTGGTAAATGACGTCATCATTTCTGCCAAGTGTATTTTTTTGTTAAGTATTTATGTATTTAATGTGACGCTGTACTTCCTATAAGAACCAGAGTGTAATGTGTTCCAGCAAAGTTATACCATAGTGTTTAAAGAAAACAAATTAAGAACAAGACTTGTTTATATACTATCAAGCTCTGTTATTTATGAATATATAACTAACAATCCATAGACAAAAATATACGCAATACGTAATGTCTGATAAACCATTTAATATATGTTCAATAACTAGTGTGGGAGTTATTAATATATTTATTATTATTATAAATGTCATAACTACTATTATTATTATTTTAAATTTGACCCACTGGTAAAACTAGCTAGATTAAAACTCTGTCAACGACTATTTCCGGTGTAACATGCCAGATTAAACAACCGTATCGAATATATCGATGTAAGAGCTAAGAGTAAACTACAGACCAGAATATACCAAAGACGTTAAAGTAGCTAAAAGTGAAATAATACCACCACAAAACGGTCAGATTATACAGGTATGATAAAATTAATATACAATTATAAACTGATAAATGACTAACTTTTTAGGCATTGTATTGATGTTTTAAGTTTGTCAGATGGGTTAAAAATCTCTTCTAAAGTAGGAAATAAGTTTTATTTACAATACAATAAATCAACAAATTACATCGTATTACGATGTCTGATAGGACGGTCACTTTTTATTCAAGGCTACACTCTATACAACTATAGATGAAGTTATTATTTTTATATTTTATTCTTTTAGAGTTGATGCATACAAAGATTGTTGTATAAACATGTTGACACAATGGCACGGCATAATACAATCTTAATAAAACAATACATGCACTTTATTGTTAACACTCGGATAAAAATTATTGATATAGAAAGAAACATCAGATCAGTAGATATATTTCTATTTTTAAATGTCATTTACAGGTAATGTTTCAACAATTAAAACATAATTCAAAATTGTATAATTATAACAAATCATAAAGAAACTCAATAATTTGTCTTCTATTATGTAATGACCTAGTAAGTGGAGCTATATAAAGTCATAGTCATTTATCTTCTAATGACATCAATAATGTTTTTGTCATGTACCATAATTTAATCTAATCAAATTGTATTAACTTGACCTCTATCCAGGTCTATAAATTACTATATTATTTTCCAATTCTCTGCATATCCTCTGAGTTCATTCCTACAGTGTTGCCGCTAACTTTTTACGTGCAAAACTGTAACTATTTGTAGGCTGTGAACCAATCAAAACATCATCTAAAATATTACAACTTGTCATATCTATATTGCGATATGTTCTATTTATGACAAAAATCCAACACTAGTCATAGGTTTGTCTAAAATTAAAAATTAAGCTAAATTTCCAAAAATATGTCATTCACATGTTCATATATGAATTAGTAAAGAAATAAATGTCTTAACCAAGTAATGTTAACTATGTATGGAAATGACCAAGTTTGGGCATAATTCTTAACTCTTTTAAATATATCTGCATGGGAAATAAATATCTTACACCAACTCCGATACACAAGTCATTATTATTTTCAGAAATTTATCTCTTTAAAAGAGAAGACAAAACACGTGAACTTATTTTTGATAGTCAATTATTTCTTTTTCTTTGAATATTTTCGTTGATTTATTCAGCACATGAAATACATCCGGGTCGTTTAAAAAAATTAACAGAGCTTTTAGCCAATAAAATTATTAGCATTCGTGTCCTTATATTTTGAGTTTCTTGTCAGGAACAAAGATGATATACGATGTCTACAGTCCCCACTCTTACTTTTATTAACACAGTAGTTGCAAAGGTTCTACACTCTATTATTTTTGTAATTGAAACATTTCTAAAAAAATAAAAATATTACTTAACTTCTATAATGACAACATGATGATATGACATTTTAAGAACATTTTTATCCTAGATAATGTGCAGTTTTATAAGGAGTCGCAATAGCTTAATGTCTTATCAATTATTATAAAATGATAAATACATAGGGAGTCATATAAGCTAGTATACAAGGTAAATTAAGTGAAATTTATATCTCCTCTCATGTTCCTTGTTTTATGAAACATCTGAAATCGTAAAATATAATATATAATTAATTAACAATGACATCATCTTGACCCCACCCACCAGAAAACATATGCTGTAAATCAAAATACTTGCGACACACCCATTTTCCAGCTAAACCGAGGACAGGATAGAAAGGTTCTCCCATAGCTAATGACTTGTATGTAGAGGTGTGAGCAAGTCTGAACAAAGACACAACTATGAACCCAGGACAACATAGAAATTGTCTCCCATGGCTAATGTAAGTAGAGGTGCGAGCAAGTCTGAACAAAGACACCACAATAAACCCAGGACAACATATAAATTGTCTCCCATGGCTAATGACTTGTAAGTAGGTGTGTCAACAAGTCTGAATAAAGACTCAACGGATCCACGATCGTGTCAAAAAGGAGACGTCAAGAAATTAAGTATTAAACATAAGTTTAGAAACTGATACAATTTCCAACAATTTAGAATATCAACAGAAAATAATCGGCCAAGTTATGTATACAATAATAAAGGCACCAAGGAGTAGAATACAATGACGTTTTAACGATGAATAAGAATAATGCACTTCACTCCCCTTAGTTTATTTATAGGTAATTTACTATAAAGTTTAGTCGTTTAGTTCTATTGTTATTTTTTCTCTTCTTCTTCATTTTTTCTAATGTCTATTAATACAAATGGTGTCAAATTGCTTGGAAAACAAACAAAAGTAACTCATAGTCGATATATTTTTCTTCTTCTAATTCTGTTTATTAAGGGCACACGATCAGTAAACTGATTATTTTGGTTGATGTAAAATATCCCTGTTGACGTTGCTTTCGCAATTTGTTTTATGACCTTGAAAGCTTTATCTATTACCATGACTCATAAACAACGTCAACTAAATGGGAACAACTCAAAATATAATTACACAATTTCCCACCTCTATAGGTTATTCAAAAGAAAAGTGTAATATATATATATATATATATACTATTAAAGTGCATACAATAAGTATACAGCCTTCAATTTGATAATAAACAGCACTGCTCCACAAACCATACTCTTTTCTATTTTCTTTTTTCCTTAACATTCATGACAAACTCAATAGCTCTTATTCATATTTTACACCAGTTCTGTCAGACTCAATAGCTCTTATTAATACTTTACAACAGGGCTGTCAGACTAAATAGCTCAGAAGGTTTAAAAAAAACAAGCTAACATTCCATAAGTGGAAATGAAGGTTAAAAAATAATTAAATTTATATAAAAGACAAACAAAAATAAGATTTTAATGTATCGACAGGAACATATTCAATCTTACGTTGGTTTAATAGATCTACAGGCTCGTTTATGTTGGTTTGATAGAGCTACACACTCGTTTATGTTGGTTTGATAGAGCTACACGCTCGTTAATGTTTGTTTGATAGAGCTACACGCTCGTTTATGTTTGTTTGATAGAGCTACACGCTCGTTTATGTTGGTTTGATAGAGCTACACGCTCGTTTATGTTTGTTTGATAGAGCTACACGCTCGTTAATGTTAGTTTGATAGAGCTACACACTCGTTTATGTTTGTTTGATAGAGCTACACGCTCGTTAATGTTAGTTTGATAGAGCTACACACTCGTTTATGTTTGTTTGATAGAGCTACACGCTCGTTAATGTTAGTTTGATAGAGCTACACGCTCGTTTATGTTTGTTTGATAGAGCTACACGCTCGTTTATGTTGGTTTGATAGAGCTACACGCTCGTTAATGTTAGTTTGATAGAGCTACACGCTCGTTTATGTTTGTTTGATAGAGCTACACGCTCGTTTATGTTGGTTTGATAGAGCTACACGCTCGTTTATGTTGGTTTGATAGAGCTACACGCTCGTTAATGTTGGTTTGATAGAGCTACACACTCATTTATGTTGGTTTGATAGAGCTACACGCTCGTTAATGTTAGTTTGATAGAGCTACACGCTCGTTTATGTTGGTTTGATAGAGCTACACGCTCGTTTATGATGGTTTGATAGAGCAACACGCTCGTTTATGTTGGTTTGATAGAGCTACACGCTCGTTAATGTTAGTTTGATAGAGCTACACGCTCGTTTATGATGGTTTGATAGAGCAACACGCTCGTTTATGTTGGTTTGATAGAGCTACACGCTCGTTTATGTTGGTTTGATAGAGCTACACGCTCGTTTATGATGGTTTGATAGAGCAACACGCTCGTTTATGTTGGTTTGATAGAGCTACACACTCATTTATGTTGGTTTGATAGAGCTACACGCTCGTTAATGTTAGTTTGATAAGCTACACGCTCGTTTATGATGGTTTGATAGAGCTACACGCTCGTTTATGTTGGTAGTAATATGAGATTCTCATGAGTGATAGCAAGTCTTTATTTTTGAGACGATTCCTGTATGAGGTTTTGTTAAGCGTCATAACATAAAACATCTTCTCTAACTTGTATGTGCCTCTAAACATCTTCTCTTACTTATATGTGCCTCTAAACATCTTCTCTTACTTATATGTGCCTCTAAACATCTTCTCTTATATGTGCCTCTAAACATCTTCTCTTACTTATATGTATTTCTAAACATCTTCTCTTACTTATATGTGCCTCTTAACACACACCTTACACCATGACACCACAAAGAGTAGAGTGTGAATTACCAAGTTGTGGATGTGTGTATGACACACACCTTACAACGTGACACCACAATGAGTGGAGCGTGAATGACCAAGTGGCTGGTGTTTGTATGATACACACACCTTACACCACAATGAGTGGAGCGTGAATTACCAAGTGGCTGATGTTTGTATGAAACACACGCCTGACATCGTGACACCACAATGAGTGGAGTGTGAATTACCAAGTGGCTGGTGTTTGTATGACACACACGCCTTACAACGTGACACCACAATGAGTGGAGTGGGAATTACCAAGTGGCTGGTGTTTGTATGACACACACACCTGACATCGTGACACCACAATGAGCTTAGTGTCAATTACCAAGATATATATTTCATTCAAATTTAATTACTGAACACATAATTGATAGTTATTAAAAACAAAACATTAGCGTAACAAATGTAATATTTGTAAGTGTCATGCAATTCTAACTTGTATTCTAATCTAATAGAAAACACGTTATTTAATATTAGTTTCTTATAAAACGGTTCTAAAAATAAATTTAAGACATATTTAACCTCTACACCGAATTTTGTTTACAGAAAGACAAAAATAAATGTAAATACTTTATGACATCATTGACTTTCTTGTGAATTCTGTCAAGGTATTTATTTTTTTACATTATGACATTCATAAATACATTGCAATAATCATTATTTTCACAATTAATATAAATAGTCCAGCTATACAAGAGGAGAATCAATCTTGTAGTCTGCATCCATCTTGCAATAATCAGACACAATAATTAATTTTATACCTTACATCATCCTTCAAACAATCTGATAATTTCATTGATTAATGCAAATTATAGCAATCTGAAGTTATCATTAATTTCATAGTCACGCGCAAGTATAGCAATGTTATGTTATCATTAATTTCAAAGTTACAAGCAAATTATAGCAATCTGATTTTATCATTAATTTCATGATGTTATCATTAATTTCATGATGTTATCATTAATTTCATAGTTACATGCAAATTATAGCAATCTGATGTTATCATTAATTTCATAGTTACATACAAATTTAGCAATCAGATAAATTTTTTAAAAATTCTTATTCTGTACCACAATCACACAATCGGATGGAATCCTTAGCTTGATTAAGATTTTTGTCTTGCAAGACTCGAAGACGGATGATAAATTTAAACATGCCTTTCTGTAACTATTAAAAGATATTATTCCCTTGTATGGAGAAGGTAATTAAAATGATGAAATACACGTTTTTTTTAACAAAGTTATGAAACGAGAATTTTTTAAATTAAATTCTACAAGGACAAGGATTGTTATCAGTTAAGGGAACAAGTGTTTGCAAGCAAACGGGGTCATAAGAGCAGTTAAAAATTGTGTGGTGATTAGCACTGTAAAAAAAAATATATGACGTCATTTTTTGAGCTTACATTTTAATACAAGGTGTGCATCGGAAGGCGTGCAAAAAGTGTGCAAAATAATTTATAAATTAAAGACGCGAATAAAAAAGTATTATATGACGTCATTGTTGTAGCTTATATTTTAATTTTGGAAAAGGGAACCATTTAAAAATAGGATTTGAGGATTTATAATCATAAATTATTTTGTGTAAATTTCAGGAAGTTAGTATTCATCAAACAATGATAAGTTAGGCTACTTGGTGTTTTGACAGAAAAACAAGTAGGCGCCGTAGGCGCCCTACAGCCCCAGTGGGAGCCATAAGTGCCCCACAACCACTAGTATCATATATTGTTGATAAATGACTGTCCACTTTAATTTTCTTAGCTTATCAAATCTGTGTATCTTCTGTTACTGTTTGCGTGTATTTAGAATTGTTAGAAATGTACCATGAAATACGCAGTGTTGGAGAATTAAAGTATTTGCATTTTGCATAGTAAAACATTTTCAATAATAATAAATTAAGAATCATATCAATGATCCAATTGGCCCTATAATTTTCGTAAAAAACATTCAAAATATTTTGTATTTAAGGAATTTTTATTGTAAAAACTAAGTTGTGTTAAATTTTATCTCCACTCATCACCGCACCAAAGAGCACCGGTGCAGGCTTTTTTAAATATGTCTTTGCAATTGAGATAAATGTGCTGGCAAGTTTAATGAGAAGATGGCTATAATCGGATTTGTTTTATTAAAAAAATTAATCTGTCATTGCATGAGAGATGTTATTATTAAATTGCATTGCTAAAAATATTTTTAAAGTATGGAAGCTAAACTAATAATAGAACTATTAAATTGTAATAAAATATAGATTAAAAAAGAGTTTTTTTTATAAAAAGATATAAAAACTTTAAAATTAAGTTATTAACTGTTATTTATCTGCATGTCTAATTGTTTCACATACCGTAGACCTCTTGATGTGTTATCGTTCATATATCCAAGTTGCACGCCACTTGACTTCGATCCATATATAGACAATATAATAGTCCAAGTCAAAGGTTGGAAGGAAGGATCCGTTGCGCTATGACGTCATTTTTTGAAATTATATTTAAGTTATATACATGGCGCGCATCAGGAAGTGTGGAAAATTCTAAAAAAATATTATATAACATCAAAATTTTAGCTTATATTTTAACTTTGGAAAAAAAGAGCAATGTAAAAAAAGGATTTGAGGATTTATAACTATAAAATACTTTGTGTACATTTCAGGAAGTTTAATATTTTGTATTTATCAAACAAGGATAGTTACTAGGGCTTTCCAAAAAAAAAGTGGGCGCCTTAGGCGTCCTAAAATCCCTAGTTTAGAGATATCATATCTATAAATTGCAAGGGTTCTCCTAACCGGTTCATTCCGATTCCAACTAAAACAATGTCATGTCCCTAGTTCATGTTATTTTAAGATTTTATATAGTTCATACAAAAAGGAACATGAGAGTAGAAATAATATTCCCTTAATTTACATTTTCTGTGTTGCTTAGATAACTACATACCTATTTCTGATCTAATTATTAGTAAATAAAACTGTATGTAGATAGACTGATTTGAAAATTACGTAATTAAAGACCGATTAATTATTTCTGGAAGATGGGGTATCGTTATTTGGTTTAGTACTAAAGAATAGTGTTATGTAAAATTACTTTTTAAAGTTTTATTTCTTTATTTCCATTTAATTTTACACAATCCTGAAAAAAATAATAACACGCCGCATATACATCATGACCCTTTTTAAATCCTTTATATTAACTCGTGGTGTCTGTTTGAACCCTTGATCGCTTGCTTGACTGTCGGTCGCCAAAATTTGGATCGACTTTTAACCCACTTCCTCGTAAGCTAGCGAGCTGAAATTTAGCAGGCAGTTTGGTGGCGATAATAAAATTTTATGTATCAAAATTTCAGATCGATCGCATGTACTGTAATTAAATTATTGAATTTTTAGTTTAGATTATTTTATTTATTCCTATGTATCATGTTATTTTTTGAGATAGGGTGTCGCGGTGCGTATTATATTGAACAACCTTTTCTGTCGCGCAATAAGGTGCGTATTTTATTGACAACACTTTTTTATAAGCGTATTCCTGATTGGTGCGCATTATATTAAACATGTTTTACGACACAACTACAATTGTGTATATTTGGATGGTCTTGCGCTGCGTATTATAATGAACATTCTTTTAGTTACGTCTAGTACATAAAGGATTTATAGTCAAAAACTTGGTTTTTTACGTTTTTTAAATTATTTAATCCTTTATATTAACTCGTTGTGTCTAAATAGCTTGCGCCCTTGTCCCCAAAACTTTGGATCAATTTTAACCCACTTCCTTGTAAGCTAGCGAGCTGAAATTTAGCAGGCAGTTTTGTAATGATAATAAAAACTAAGTATCAAAATTTCAGATCGATCGCATGTACTGTCAATAAATTATTGAATTTTTAGAATATTTTATTTATTCATATGTATCATGTTATTTTTTAGAGAGAGTGTAAGGGTGCGTATTATATTGAACAACCTTTCTGTGGCGCAATAGGGTGCGTATTTTATTGACAACACTTTTCATAAACATATTCCTGATCGTTGCGCATTATATTAAACCTGTTTTAAGACACAACTACAATTTTGTATTTTTTGGATGGTGTTGCGCTGCGTATTATAATGAACATTCTTTTAGTTAGGTCTCGTACATAAAGGATTAAGTCAAAAACTTGTTTTTTTACGGTTTTTTTTATTTTATGTTTTGCAAAAAGAAAGTACCTGAATACATACTGAAATTTTGCAATAGAGAAGGAAATTAGTTAATACGATAATTATATTTAATGAAAATTATTTTTTTAACATGTTACTTTACACTTTTCAATGATCCAGTAATTTAGATTAAATTATTTATGGTAAATGAACATGTTTGTACATGGATTCTAACCTGTTAACTATGTCATTATTTATAGTCAGACGGAAGACAACAAACTATTCTCAGATGTTTACATATGTCTACATTATCTACTTTTCATGCTATTAAAATAGATGCTATAAAATGTCTACATTCTCTGCTGTCCATCTTATTAAAACAGATGTTATAAAATGTCTACATTCTCTACTGTACATGTTATTAAACAGATATTATAAAATTAAAATGTCTACAGTCTCCACGTTATTTTTAAGTACACAGATGTTATAAAATGTTCACTGTCTACACTCTCACTGTTATTAACGCCGTAGTTTAAAAGTTTGTACAGTCTATAATATCTTTTTTGTTTAAAAAAAGGAATTGGAAAACTAACAATGTTATATATAATATTAATTCTGTATTAATCACCACACAATAAAAAGGAATTTTGTGAAATGTTATCATTAGACCTCGTGCAGATTATGGGAAACATTTTATACCAGGGGTAGGAAAATGTTTGACATTCATTAGCATTGTATCCCTACTTATAGGGATCGAAGACAAGTGGCTTGGCACTTACATAAACATAAACAATGGCTGAGATAGTAATAGTATGTAATCAATAAATGACACAAAAACATATGTAAAAGTTAGTAAATTAATTTTATGGTTGTCTTTGTTTTCAATATACACAAAATGTAAATCATTTTTCATTAAAAAATGATTATTATTTCATTGTTAATATGCACACAAAAAAAGGAACATTGAAGTAATAAAAGTAACTGATACGTATCTATTAGAATCACAATTTACATATTGATATAATTTTTAAAAAAATATTCAATCTTTTGATTAGTCTTACCTGCCATATAATCTCAAGTACAACTTCATATTAAATAAATCAACACCAGTGCCTTTTGGTGCGGAGGTTACTGGAATTCTAATAGACATAAAATATAACGATGCAAATTTCTTTAATAACAATTGTTGCATTGTTCTTTACTGACCAAACATAATGCACAATTCATCATCTGTATGTTTAAGAAGTATTTGAAATTGTAAATGTGTACTATAACAATAATACTGTTAAGATGAAAATAATAAAGTTATGGAATTCTCCTTATTTTTAAATCATTTTCTAAAAATTCTAAAAACACACACGCCCGCACACACACACACACACATACACACACACAAAGTAAATAAAGCTGCAAACAAAAAATACTAATGCCTTCAAGGCTGCATTAAAAAGAAATATCTTCAAAACTTATTTTTCAAAATAATTAAACAACAATCAAATATTTCTTGAAACGATCAACGTAGCTTATGTTTCACCGTAATGTCTTTAGGATATATACATGTATGCATTAAGATTTTGTAATGTTGTTTGTTTAGGATATGAATGTCTTACATTGAATTCTTTGATGAGTATATTATGTGTGTTACTATTTTTATGAACCGATGTGAGCTCATGAGTTTGACGAGGTACTGCGCTATATAAATTATCAAATTGTTATTATTATTATTATTATTGTCATTAGTATATACTTTTGTATATTATACAGAGTATCTGTTTATAATGTCTATATACAATTTTCAACAATTTTTTTGTATGTGACTACTCTTTGGTTTAATACAATACGTTTTTACTTGTTTTAAGCTTAGACTTTAGACACATGTGTTTAATCATACTTGCATTTTTTCACTTTTTCATTATCTTACAAAATACTAGAATTTCTTAAACATTCTTCTCTTGCAGAAACATTTCATTGCAAAATACAAATTGATCAATTTATAATAATCCTCGCAAACTTCACTATAATGTGTTGGATCCCTTTGCCGACTATTTAATGAATCTCTTACAAATCCTCATCTGTTTCAAACGACTTTAATTTGTGTTACTCAAAATATATTATGGTAGTAAATAACGTTATGTTTCGATCAGTCTATAATAAAAATCCATGATAAGTCAGCATGATGTAGTTTGTGTTAGCACG
>CALYLW010002530.1:48314-91439 GCA_944989445.1 Ampullaceana balthica
CCGTATGACTATAAATAATGACATAGTCAGTCAACGCGTTAGAATCCTTGTATAAATGTATTCATTTCCCAGACATAATTTAAGCTAAATTACTGGATCAATGAACAAGTGTAAGGTAACATGTTAAAGGAATAATTTTCATCTATATTAATAAAAAAGGCAAATTCTGTCATTTCTATCCGTTCTGTCCGGTCCTCGATAGCAATTGGTCCCTCAAACACATATGAGTCCTACAGCCAATCATATTGAACACGTTTACGCAGACGTTCAAACGAGTTATTTTTGGTGCAGTATATCTTCCAAGACTTTATTTTGAGTTATGCGCGTTGGGATTTATAGTCAAAAAGCTTTGTTTTTACGAGTTATTTATTTTAACTATAATGAATAATATTTTTGACGTAATGCACATGTAATGCCGGTTGAGACGGATGGTGGAGGGGAGTTACAACATGCCATCGAACAGTGGCGGAACGTCCTTGGACGGCCTTTGTTGCTCGTTAACAATAATTAACGAAATAAAATCCAACATATTAAGGGGTTTTCTTTCTTTGCAGATATTAATTGTTTATTGAGGTCATGTCTCTTTTTGTAGACAATACTAACAGAAAATGGCAGAGAACCACTTTGAACCATTTATATGGTTATATATTCCTTGATTAGTTTTAATTACATACGGTAGTGTCCAAACATTTCCATATAGTAAACTTAAATATAGAATTTAGAGAGAAAATAAATAACTTCACTTATACATGTACAAAATAAAAAATTATTGAATTAAATATCTAAAACAAATGACTAGAAAATAGTTGCAGGCGGGACGGGTTGTATGGCATCTGTCCGTCTACGAAAGACGATAGATTTATCTTTATTATCTGCAGCTCTTGGTGTGGCTGATGAGACCAATCCTTGAGTGGCAGTCTCTTCTGCATGACACACACACGAAAGCAGTGGGGCAGTGTTTCCTGGCCTTTCTCCTCGCTCTTTTCCCGACTGCTTCTGCCCTAGTTTGCTCCTCTGCTCTTAGTGATCCTTCTTTCACTATAGCCCGCCACATGGACCTATCCTCTGCCAGGTTTTCCCAGTTTTGTATATCAATGTTGGCTACTTTCATGTCTCTCTTGCATATGTCCACGTATCTGAGACATGGCCGACCAACCGACCTTTTCCCTGTCGCCAGCTCGCTGTAGAGCACATCCTTGGGTATGCGACCACTTTGCATCCTCTTGACGTGTCCAAGCCAACGGAGGCGTCTTTGGCTTAGTATTGCTGCAATACTACTCATGCTTGCTTGAGCCAGGACCTCTGTGTTGGGGACTTTCTCTTGCCATTTGATGTCTAGGATGCGGCGCAGGCATCTGAGGTGGAAGCTATTGAGCCTTCTTTCATGCCTGGTATGCCTATTAATATTAGAATTAGATATAAGGCATCTTCTTCCATAGGTTAGTCTACTGGACACTTATTGTGTAGGGGTAATACACGCTTAGCTCCTTCTTCCATAAGTTAGTCTACTGGAAACTTATTGTGTAGGGCAAGAAAACGCTTAGCAACATCTCCCGACAATGGTTAAGTGACGTCATGGAAGGCAGGTGATGGATAGAAGTGGTGAGTCGCTGTCAAGTATCTCAGGAACTGGTCATCACATTAACTGTCAAGTATCTCAGGAACTGGTCATCACATCAACTGTGAAGTATCTCAGGAACTGGTCATCACATCAACTGTGAAGTATCTCAGGAACTGGTCATCTCATTAACTGTCCCAAGCTGACACTTACCGTAACACGAAATTTCACCTAACATTTTGAGAGTCCATTAAATGGTTTTACATAGTATATCATTTACAGTAATAAAATGTGTTATAATTAAGGCTGAGAAAATTAACAATTAATTAATCAATTTATCCTTAAATTTTTTTATCGATTAAAATTAATTTGATCGATTAAAATTCGATTAAAATCTAAGAAAAAAAATATTTTTGCGGCCCCTATCCTATTAACTCTTGAAGGAATCCGGATTCAACGCATCCGGTTCTGTCGTCAACTTTTTCAAAACGCTCGTAAACACTTTTTCTGACTTGCTAGAGAGCTGAAATTTTCACAGTAGGTTTGGCTTGTAGTGAGGATAAAGCTATTACATTTTCAGATCAATCGAATGCACCGTAATTAAATTAATGCATTTTAAGTTTATCTCTATATGGCAAGTTTTGTTGACATTTTACGCGTCACGCTGAGTTAAGTTCAACCATCCGTGACCAAAATATTTTCCGTTTTACAATAAATGGTATTTAAGGCAATCTCAGTCGGTAAATGTTTGTCACGTTTAAGCATGATAAATAATTTTTAATGATATCTCATATATAAGGGATTTATAGTAAAAAAAACTTTGTTGTTACGGGGTTGTTTAATAGGTGATGAAAATTGCAATATGTTTTGTCGGTAAAGTGCAATGAAAACATTCGTATTACAGAAATTTGTATCGCAATATTTGATGTGCAATAAAAGTCAAATAGTCGCCACACCAAAGAGCACTAGAACTGATTTATTTAATGTAACCTTGTACTTGTGAAATCGTGGCTGGCAAGACCAATAAGAATATATTTTTTTTTCTTTTAAAAAAATGAAATCAAAATTTATGTACAATTCGTACAGGCATACTATTATTTACTTTTATTACCCAGATGCTTCTGTGTATATAACTTACACAAAACAAATATAAATGATAATTCTAAATGAATATAGATTTTATTTTTTTTTAATTTAAAATTACGAAAACCAAAAATTTAATTTACTTACTGTTATAGATGTGCCTGTCACTCTTAGCTATGAGATGTACGCCTAACCTGTGTAGCTAACTACTCTCTTATGTCCATTTAAGTGGTAAGCCACTTTTCTTCGTCCCTAACAGTAGGGATATAATTTAATTTAATCGCACATATTTTCCGACTCCTGCTATCTCCTAATTTCAACTATAACAAAGTCAAGTCTCTAATTTATGTGATATTACTATTTCAGAGTATTTATAAAATAAAGAATGTAAGGGTGGACATTTTTGTTTCAATATTAACCTTGTCTTTGTTGCTCACATGACACGTACTTTATTGGCTCCATAGTGTCTAGCGACAATTAGTATCACGCCTTTAGCGTTGAGCAATACGGGAAATCGCTTAGATCAATTAAGTGTAACTTTCATTGTTGAATCGACACTAAGTGTAGACAGTGGACATTTTATAACATCTGTGAATTAAAATAATGTAGTGACTGTAGACATTATAATTATTTTATAACATCCATTTTATTAACATGGGGAATTAGAGAATGTAGACATTTTATAACGATCGTTTTAATAACATGGGGATTAGAGAATATAAACATTTAATTAACACTAGAGAATCCTAAAATTAGCAGAAAGTATGTAGTTATTTCAACAAATACAATTTAAATATATTTTTCTTTTACTCTGAATGGACAAGTTTTATGAACTAAATAACATATTTAAATAGCTTGAACTATGAACACGAAAATGTTCTCATTAAGCTCAGTGTATACCTGTGTTAGGAGAATGCTCGCATTTTATTTACATTGTATCCCTAACATTAGGGATCGAAGTAAAGTGGCTTGCCACTTTGATGAAATAGAAGCAATTCTATTGTCTACAGGCGTATGACATATTGCCGTGACGATTGAGAGAATGAGACATACACATATAACACTAAATATACAAATTATATAGTTTCCTTTTAAAAGAAAAAGAATATGCTTTTAAAAAATTCTTATTTTAAACCTTTATTTTTCTTTGAATAAAATTTAATGTACATACAATAAATTATTTATAAAACACAAGTGATTAATATAATGTGTCATAAAATTTAAATATCATTCACATTGATTTTTTTAAATACGAAAGATCTTATTTATCTTGCCGAGTTTTCTCAAGGCAATGTGATATTAGCTATATCAGTCACGGTGCTTTTTAGTGCGTCACAGACGGGTAATACAATTTTAATGCACGTCCACTATGAATCGTATATATAATGCGCCTAAGTGCGTCTGTGTGTGCTTGCAATGCGAGGTGAAAATCCCAGTAAGAACCAAAAGAAAAATTTAAAATTAAGAAGTTAAATAATAAACATATGGTGTCGAGATTAACAGGGCGGGGAATTTGTCATTAAAATGATGTGACGAGATGTCATAGTTTGAGCTTATATTAATTTGTAAAAAGAAAACTAAGAGCTTGGTTTATTTGATAATCTTGATATCCCACTTTGAGTGTTTGTCTAATTATGTGCATGCACGTTTCGGTGTGTATCACTATGTGTGTGTTTGTTGTGAAATAAATTTGATGAAACGAGTTATGTTTATGTCGGCTAACGTTGCGCCTCTAACCATGGGCGTAGGGAAGGGGGGCAAGGGGGTATTTGCCCCCCCTGCGTTTGAGAAAAAAAATGTCATAAAAATGTCACAAAGTGGTAAAAAATAAAACTGAACTAAATTTCCTGAAAGTTTTTAACATGGACAATGGTTTAAATTTATCAATCATAAAAAAGAATTATATCTGCAAGTATAACTGATTACATTACTGATTGTTCTAAATATTCCAGTTGTTTAACAATTTCTGTAACATTTTCAGCAAAAATCCGCAAGCTTTTATATTTATGTGACCATCTAGTTTCACATAGCAAAGGAACATTTAGAATAAGTTTTCTGTTTTGATTACTTTCTCGGAAAAACAATATAATTGACTTAATTGTTCCTATTGTGTTTCATACAACATTCACATTATTTAAATCGTTCACAGCAAGATTTAGTTTATGTGAACTGAAATGTACAAATGCTGCTTTGGGTATTTTTTTCGAATTATTGCTTGGACTCCTCCTTATTTACCTGACATTGTAGAACATCCGTAGAATCCTTGACCAACAAGCTATTTAATCAAAATGCTAATGAATTAGTAATGATGGTGTTTGTTAAACCTTCAGCTGTTCTATTGACAATTGGAATATATCCCATGAATTCTTCTGTGACCATCATTTTCCCCTTTTGTTCTTTGACAAATCTAACACCAAGCGACATCTGCTCAATGCCTGAAATGTCATTTGTCTCGTCGGCAAGTATAGAAAATGCAACTGAATTATTTGCTTCACGAAAAATGTCTTCACGCAAGAGAGACCCACAAATTTCGATTATAGTGTTGTGCGTAGTTGCCGAGATACACTCAGCGGTTACCCGTCAAAACGGCCCCGACATAACGGCCCCGGTCAAAACGGCCCCACACAAATTGTTAACATTTTTTAACAAAAACATTAATTTTTTGTTGCATTTTAAGCGTTCGTCAACTTTTTCACCCTTAAAAAAGTGGTAAAATTGTAAAATTATTTCTTGTGATGTTATTATATTGTTTCTTGTCAACAAACAACCGTTATTGGTACCATTTCGCGTAAAGGCTATTAAATTCACTTTTGTGGTGTTATTATTTTTGTTTATTGTTAGCTAAACCTGACACTGAATAGGTGAGTAAAAGTACGAATATATTTGATTGTAAATTGTACTATTAGTCCATCTATTAGTCCAGGGCCATTTTGTCCGGGGCCGTTTTGTCGGTGAACCATACTCAGCACTACAAGAACCAATTGACAAATGATTACCAAGAACTTCATCTCCAGATTCAACACGAAACTCTAACAGTTCATACAAATTACCAGAATTTGACTCTGTTCCACAAAGTGATAAAACATGCATGCAGCAAAATAGGATTGTAGAAATGATGGGACCCAGTTTTTTGCGATTTTCTGGAATTTGTCTTCTAAATGATGAGTCCAACTGCTCATATATAGAAACTGCTTTGGCTTCCAATAAAGCAAATAAAATTGCTTGCATCTTCGTGAGAGCCTTTGTGCCTTAATGTGCTTTGCAGGATGCTACGCGCATCTTCGTTGAAATCTTTATATTTTGTACATGGTTTGATGACAAATACCCACTGAACTCATAGAATTAATTTTTGCAGATACAACACGCAATATTTGCAAAAGGTACCTATTAACATTTGCGAGTATACAAGCCACGGTGAATAGTCTGATAACCATGCATATCTAAAAACTAAAAACTCTGTTTCCCTCACAGTCAGCTCTAAAATCATAATTTTTATCAAGGGTCCGACAATCACGAATCAGCTGCAATTTCAACTTATTTGAAAGGTCGTATGTCCAGACATACCTTCCAATATCCAATTTAGGAAATGAATAAGTGTCAGCGACCATCAAATTAGGAACAGTTGCTTCAGTTGTGTCTGGCTGTTGAATGTGTACTGTTACCCTCAATGCCAATGATAAGTCAGATGCTGCAGACGCCCCAAAATCTTCTAATAACGGCATTTCGGAAGCCCGCGATTGGTCTACTTTTCGATTTTTTTAAAGCCTGTGAAATATTTTCTCATATCCATCCTTGGTAATCCTGCAGTTTCTACACGTATATTATTTCACATCAAAATTCAATGTTCCCGTGAGAAATTAAGTTTTTAATTTACCAAATGCATTAATAAATGTTGTATTTTAGCTATTACAGCACTAATTTGTAAGGCTTTTTTCGACCCTTATTTTATGCTGAACTTGAATTTAATGGAAAATTGTACCTGTATGGCATTGTCAGTTAAAATAAAAAAATTGTGCTTTTTTTGCCCCCCCCCTGGAAATATTCCTAGCGACGCCCATGCCTCTAACAAGACTACGAGTAGGTTTTAAAGGGATTAATTTTTGTTAGAAAATTACATGATGACACTGTTTTCTGTATGTATTTTCTTAACGAGATGTATTTTATCCAACAGTTCAAACCATTTGTTTCATTTACTATTTTCTCCACATGTCTAAATTTATGTTCAATGTTTAACTTTATAACGTTTTGTTTTTTACAAACCAAATTGACTGTTTTCTTTAGTGTTATCTTTTAACAATATTTATTTAACATTTTTTCGCTAAATGTGTAATAAAACAGTGTTATTTTACCCATTTTCGTTATATCCTTAAATGGTGATGCTTATATTTAAATACATCATACATTTCACATTTTAAAAGTTAGTTATAAATAATCAACTACTTATAATTTATTACATGTATTAGATAGCAATAACATGAGTGAAACCAGATAACTAACAGATCAAATGTACATTCTCGGTAGTTTTGTATGTCTGTAAAAATTGTTTTAAAAAAATAACTTCATCTACTTTCATATTTGTTATATTAGACAAACGTATAACACCAATAGAAAACTAAACAAAACAAACATGAAGAAAGAAAGTGGGACAAGCTGTTTCTTTCGAATGTATGAAAATACATTTGACAATAGGAAACAGCTTGGAGTCTGTATTATTTGTGTTTAGACATTGATTAGTAGTTACACTATGTATATCCCGTATATTAGAAAAAAGAACATTGACTTTTCTATAGATGCATATAGTAAGTAAAGGGCAGTACATGTACGCGTTAATGGAAAGACATATCAATAATCGTTCAAATCACTTTTATAAATACTATGTAAGATATTTATTTAAAATATAAGGCTTTATGTTTTTTTTAAAGTAAATGCCATTATTTTTGAACGATTGCTATCATAGATGTGGAAATAACATCACCCAAATCTGGGTGACACTAACTCTAGAATAATCAGCGATTTAAAGGCAGACGAATTGTTCAACTTATATGTTAATATACGAATGTGTATGACAACGTATATTTTTGGTTCTAGCTTTAGAAAACAGTGTCTGCTGTTATAAACATTCTAACACTCAACATTATGACAAGCTGTTACAGTTTGTGGTTAATCAAACAATTTAATACAGGCTAATAACAACATTAAAATTGTATTTGCACAAAATTAAATTGATAAAAAGGAAAATGCAAACGGAACCTTATTTGTTTCATGAAACAAGTGATCGGTGATAAAAACAATGGCAAATGTTTGTAAGGTGGGAGATTAGTTTACCTAAGGTGCTTACATAGTACATGTGATTATTTTTGAATGATTGCTCCAAAATGGTTTCTCCCGTGGAGGACTTGTTTTAAAATAAATCCTCCTGGGGTAGACTCTGTATGGGGGAGGATTTTGCTCACAAATTAATTTCCAGGAAAAAGGGACTTTCCCTTTCTGCGTCACTCGTTATGCGAAATATCGCTCGATAACTGAGCAACTTGTTTCACATTTATTTCTCGTTCTACGAATTACTCGTTATGGGAGGTGCTCTTTATGAGATGTTCCACTGTATGTGGGATATTTCTAGTACATTGCAGTGGCATGGCACGCGCTTCGTGTAATAACTGAAGAGATTTCTAATGTGTAAATATTCTAAGTATAAAGAAATATCATGGGTATTACGACTTATATAATAGGATCTAGCTTTAGAAAGTACGTGCTCTTAAAAACATAAACAACAAACACTACTGTGTCAAGCTGTTATGAGTTTTATTAGAGCAATTTTATACAATGAGATCAAGTGTCCGTCTTAAAACTGTTTTAGGTTAGATGATTTAGTTCACTTAATGGTTGCGTTCTTTGAAACTATAAAACATTTAATGAAAAATGTAACTTAAATCATCCTGATTTGAAATCAGATGCTTATTTAGTTCACATTATATATTAAATCTTTACAAAATAATGCCATTTTATAAGATAAAAAGATACAAGGAAAAAATAATAAGATTCAATATGAATAAAGACAGAAATAATACGTTTATTTAAGTGAGTTAAGTATCTGACAACTTGGTGCTTCAAAAAATACTTTCAGGAAACATCACGGGAAATCATTTAATATGACATAAATAATTTTAAATTAGAGGAGCAGTCTCTAACCTTTTTTGTGTGGAAACATCGTTTTTATATTATTAGTCATGTAAAACGAAAATGAGCCCTTTTGCATTGGAGCAGGGGTCTCCAAAATACGGCCCTCTCATCCGGCCCCTGGAGACCTTATGACCTCCAAAAAAATTATTTGCCATTGTTACCTATAATTTACCACAAAACTGTGTTTAGTCGGCCCGCAAACTGATGTTTGACAGTTAATGCGGCCCTCCAGCAGAAAAGTTTGGAGACCTCTGCATTAGACCTTTGTTATTCTGGTAGAGCAGTTACAGAAAAGTATGCGTTATTAAAGCAGAAACGCCAGCATTGTAATTCTCATACCCTGACACCAGCATTGATAAAAATCCTTAAAATGTTTCATGATTTTTATTTTGTCAATTACCCATACATTTGTTTATGAATAAGAGGGTTGCTGTTACGCTTTCCCTCTTTCAACTTGCGTTTATACTCATTTCTAAGTTTTAAGGGGAATATGAGCCCCAAAAACAAAATACGGTTACATTTTTACTATGCCTACTCCGTAGCTAAGCACTGGTATTGTGCTCGGTGTTATATAATAAAATAATAATATCTCATCATAATTTTTTAACTTATAAGGCAAAGCTAAAACACCTATACAATGTCAAAAAAGTTAGTCATTTATAAGTCTATTGTCAATTGAGGAAGTTCTCCCATCTATACATGTTTAGATTTCCTCATATGTATTTATGTTTGAGATCCCTTCCCTTTAACATGTTTTTATTACTTGAAGTAAATCATTGAAAAGTTTATTACTATGTGCTCATGATATCAAATGGGTATATTTTGACCTTGGTGTGAGGTATATTCACCTAGGCCAGTTTAACAAGAAAGAAATATTCTTGCGTATACCCAGGAGTTTAATGCGGCCTGTCACAACGAGGCTATGTGGCTAAGGATGTCCGTAAGTCCATCAGTTCCCAAGTTGTACCTGATACACTTTAGGGTACGAAGGCGGTTAGGCTTTGTGCCGGACAATCCCCTCATAGCTGTAGCCGTGAACGCCGCGACACTTGCAAACAGACCAGTATGGCCCGTGCCTTCTAATCATCTGTAATAAAATAAAATGTTTAAACAAATAACAATAATTCTCAGTTTGGGGAAAATAATAGCTGAGGTAGTTATACTATGTATACAGTCTTCTTTCTCATTGT
The DNA here is from genome assembly GCA_944989445.1 of Ampullaceana balthica. NCBI lineage: Eukaryota > Metazoa > Mollusca > Gastropoda > Lymnaeidae > Ampullaceana > Ampullaceana balthica. The sequence goes on from CALYLW010002530.1 coordinate 58,326, forward strand.
TATTAGACAATTTTGAAAATCAAAAACAGAATAAACTCTTATTCTCTATTTACGACACAATGATGATTCGATATTTTTATTAAATACTAGCAGACCCGTCGTGCGTTGCAACGATCTCAGTAAAAACCAATACATATAGATAAAAAAAGGAATTACATTAAGGGTCACTGGGCCTATCAGTTTAACATATGAAGTTAAAAATCTGTTCACTACAATAATCAATTTCATAACAAAGATATAAATATATTTATCTATATTTATCAATATCGTGTAAAATTGACTGGGGAATACAATATTCAAAGTTAATAAAAAAAACATTTAGGGCCATTAGTCCCGAGGAAATGGAAATTAGCAGTTCAGTGCCCTAAAGTAATTTAATTTAGGCTCTCAGTTTTTATCTACCGAGTTTGGTTAACATCCAGTTATTTTCTCATTATCTAACACTGAAACTAATTTTTATATAGCTAATATAAGGAAAAAATACATTAAGAGGGCCCCCGGGCCCATTCAGTTCAAGATGTACATTTTGAAAACCTGTTCATTTAAATTCACTTACCTCATGGATATATTTCTCAAGATCGTTAAACACTGAGTGGGAAATAATATCTTAGAGTATACAAAAAAAAGAATTTTGGGGCCCCCGGCCCTGAACAATTGAACACAAGAAGTGCAGTGCCATTTGTTATTTTAATATGGGCTACCAAGTTTTTATATAAAAAGTTTGGTTAAGATCCAATCATTTACTCAGTAGATAAAGCATAAACTAATTTTATATAGCTCATTTTAGCAAAAAACGACATTAAGGGCCCCAGGGCCAAATTAGTGCAAGATATCAAGTTCAAAAGACCTATTTATGTCAATCAATTTTATAGTGGATATATTTATCTATATTTCTCAAAATCTTTAATAATTGAATTGGGAATAAAATCTTAAACCTTTATGAATAAAGACATTTTAGGGCCCCCAAGCCCCGAATAAATGGACATTAGGAAATTAGTGCCCTATAGTATTTCAATATAGGCTATCAAGTTGTAATGTACCAAGTTTGGTCCAGATCCATTCATTTTCCAATCCTTAAACTAATTTTTATATAGCACATATAAGAAAAAATTCTCATTATGGGCCCCCGGCGCCCCATGAGTGTTAAATTTTGAAAAAAAGTAGCCTATTTCCATCCCGGGAGCGTATTCAAAAGTCTCCAAAAGTTTCATGGCGATCGGATGAATGGTTTAGTCAGCTATAACAGACATGCATACATACATACATATATACATACATTGATGTTTATAGATATAGATAGATAAGATTACCAAAAACAACATTAAGGGCCCCTTGGTCCAATCGGTGCAAAAAATTAACTTTAAAATATGTGTTCATTTCAATCTGGATCATGATAGATATATTAGTCAATGCTTTTCAAGATCGTGTAAATCATAACGGGAATAAAATATTTAACGATTACAACAAAAAAAAAGATTTTGGGCCACCGGCCCCGAAGGAACGGACATTAGGAGTTCTATGCCATATGGTACTTTAATATAGGCTATCAAGTTGTTATTTACCAAGTTTAGTCAAGATCCATTCATTTTCCAAGCAGTTAAGCCTTTAACTAATTTTATATAGGTCATATAATAAAAAATTCTCATTATTGGCCCCCGGCGCCCCATGAGTGTTAAATTTTGAAAGAAAAAAGCATATTTCCATCCCGGGAGCGTACTCAAAAGTCTCCAAAAGTTTCATGGCGATCGGATGAATGGTTTAGTCAGCTATAACAGACATGCATACATACATACATACATTTATATATATATACTAGCAGACCCGTCGTGCGTTGCAACGATCTCAGTAAAAAGGAATATATATAGATAAAAAATAAATTACATTAAGGGTCACCAGGCCCATCAGTTTAAAATATGAAGTTCGAAAATCTGTTCATTTCAATCAATTTCATAACAAAAATATAAATATATGTATCTATATTTCTCAATATCGTGTAAAATTGAATGGGGAATACAATATTAAAAATTTAGTAAAAACACATTTAGGGCCCCTAGCCCCGATGAAATGGACATTATGAGATCAGTGCCCTATCGAAATTTAATATAGGCTTTTAAGTTTTTATATACCGCGTTTGGTCAAAATCCATTTATTTTCTCATTATCTAACACCTAAACTAATTTTTATATATATGTAGATATAAGGAAAACTACATTAAGGGGCTCCCAGGCCCGTTCAATTCAAGATGTACATTTTGAAAACATGTTCATTTAAATTCATTTTAATCATGGATATATTTCTCAAGATCGTTAAAAACTGAGTGGGAAATACTATCTTAGAGTATACACAAAAAAAGACATTTGGGGCCCCCGGCCCATTCGATGTAAGATGTAAATTTCAAAATGCTGTTCATTTTAATTCAGTCTCATCATTGATATATTTCTTAAGATCGTTAAAATAGAATGGGAAATAATATCTCAAACACATACGAAAAAATACATTTGGGGCCCCCGGCCCTGAACAATTAAAAATTAGAAGTGCAGTGCCCTTTGTTATTTTAATATGGGCTACCAAGTTTTTATATACCAAGTTTGGTTAAGATCCATTCATTTACTCAGTAGTTAACGCATAAACTCATTTTTATATAGCTCATAAAAGCAAAAAACGACATTAAGGGCCCCAGGGCCCATTTAGTGCAATATGTCAAGTTCAAAACGCCTGTTTATTTCAATCAATTTCATTGTGGATATATTTATCTATATTTTTCAAGATCTTTAATAATTGAATGGGGAATAAAATATTAAACGTTTATGAAATAAGACATTTTGGGCCCCCAGTCCCGAAGAAATGGACATTAGGAAATTAGTCCCTTTAGTATTTCTATATTGGCTACCAAGTTGTTATATACAAAGTTTGGTTAAGATCCATCAATTTACCTAATAGCTAACGCTTAAACTAATTTTTATATAGCTCATATATAAGAAAATAAATCATTTTATGGGCCCCCGGCGCCCCATGAGGGTTAAATTTTGAAAAAAAGTAGCCTATTTCCATCCCTGGAGCGTACTCAAAAGTCTCCAAAAGTTTCATGGCGACCGAATGAATGGTATAGTCAGCTAACGGGAATAAAGTATTTAACGCTTACAAAAATAAAGATTTTGGGCCCCCGGCCCCGAAGGAACGGACATTAGGTGTTCAATGCCATATGATACTTTAATATAGGCTATCAAGTTGTTATGTACCAAGTTTGGTCAAGATCCATTCATTTTCCAAGCAGCTAAGCCCTAAACTAATTTTTATATAGCTCATATAAGAAAAAATTCTCATTATGGGCCCCCGGCGCCCCATGAGTGTTAAATTTTGAAAAAAAGTAGCCTATTTCCATCCCCGGAGCGTACTCAAAAGTCTCCAAAAGTTTCATGGCGACCGAATGAATGGTATAGTCAGCTAACGGGAATAAAGTATTTAACGCTTACAAAAATAAAGATTTTGGGCCCCCGGCCCCGAAGGAACGGACATTAGGAGTTCAATGCCATATGATACTTTAATATAGGCTATCAAGTTGTTATGTACCAAGTTTGGTCAAGATCCATTCATTTTCCAAGCAGCTAAGCCCTAAACTAATTTTTATATAGCTCATATAAGAAAAAAATTCTCATTATGGGCCCCCGGCGCCCCATGAGTGTTAAATTTTGAAAAAAAGTAGCCTATTTCCATCCCTGGAGCGTACTCAAAAGTCTCCAAAAGTTTCATGGCGACCGAATGAATGGTATAGTCAGCTAACGGGAATAAAGTATTTAACGCTTACAAAAATAAAGATTTTGGGCCCCCGGCCCCGAAGGAACGGACATTAGGAGTTCAATGCCATATGATACTTTAATATAGGCTATCAAGTTGTTATGTACCAAGTTTGGTCAAGATCCATTCATTTTCCAAGCAGCTAAGCCCTAAACTAATTTTTATATAGCTCATATAAGAAAAAAATTCTCATTATGGGCCCCCGGCGCCCCATGAGTGTTAAATTTTGAAAAAAAGTAGCCTATTTCCATCCCTGGAGCGTACTCAAAAGTCTCCAAAAGTTTCATGGCGATCGGATGAATGGTTTAGTCAGCTATAACAGACATGCATACATACATACTTTGATTTTTATATATATAGATAAAGTGTTTTATTAATCATAAAATAAGCAATTAGTGAGTAGTCATGTGGGCAAAAAAAAACAAGACTAACTAAGTTAATTGTGATTTTAAAAAAAATTAACATGAAATTTAAAACAAAAGCAGGAACCTGACAAATTAACTTGTTTTATCAAGTTTCACTGTAATCCCGAGTGTATGAAAATCCAAACAATTAATTGACATTATTTCCCTAAATTAAGGGATCGAATTCAAGTGGTGCACCACTTATTAAAATATGAAATTCGAATGGCCTGATATATTTCAATTGATACGTAAAACAATACTAGATACATATATCTTAAATGTAATATTTTAATCTCATAGTTTCATTATATTAAATTCAAACCATTCATTAGTCAAAATCCACTAATTTTCAGTATACGTTTCTGTTACTATAAATAAAATCTATTAGAAACCCAAGTCTTAGTTCATAATACTATGCATAACACAATTTTAAATTTCATTTTAAGAGTTTTAAAAAATGTAATAAAAAAATAAAAAGATTATCATTTTGCCACATTTGTTTTCTGAAAAAAAACTCAAAACTAAAATATGTTAGTGGCGGTGCTTTGTGGTGCTGTGATGAAAAGGGTAATACACATTTAATGCACATCAGCCATAAAAAATATATAACATAAATAATTTTTTATGATTAGATAATGACAAAAGAATACTTATTTTTACATCCAAATAGTTGAAGATTTGTCTTGTTTGTGTATTTTTCGATACTATTTAAATAATAACGAAAGCTCTATGTCTTCAAATACTGCTTATTTCATGTTTAGCTTAAAAAAATTCTAACAAATAGCAAACACAAACTTTAAATTTGAATAAGGTACAACCCTTAAGTAGACTGCCTAATCCATATTAAAATCAATGTGTATACAAGCAAATATACCCGTGACCCAGTCCACCTGCATCATGAATCCCATTTTGTTTTTGTACCCCACCGTATATGATCCGGTTACATAATGGAATACTGTTCATAGTCTAATTTCTTTCCACTGTATGATTGCATATGGATCTGTTTGTGGTAAAAAAGTGTCTCCAATAAGATACAATACTGAGATAGGAAATATTTACAAGTATTACCCCGTTGTATACTGTGATGGGATACATATACCAGAATAACCAAGAGGTCTAGTTGTTATGACCCGGCTCATTGTTTTACTGGTAAACATCACCAAGCGGATGTCGCCATACATTTAAATCTCAACTATAATGAATAGTATTTTTGACGCGATGAACATGTAATGCCGGTCGAGACGGCTGTTTGAGGGGAGTTACAACATGCCACCGAACGGTGGCGGAACGTCCTTGGACGGGCTTTGTTGCTCGGGCTTAATATTATGACATTTTAAAAAAAAGTTTTAACTTTTTTATTGTAAAAAGTTCAGCCTATTTATTTTGCTAACTCAGCTTTCTCAACACAATTGCAGATTAAATACAGACGCATCGGTGCTTTGTGGTGTGACACTAACAGTAAAAACAATTTTAATGCACTTCCAATATTATTATACTAAACATATTTATTGTGTTCGCTCCAAAATATGAACATATCTTAATTGTAAGAGGATATTTTTTAATTGCATATGTACATTTGTATGAATTTTTTTTTCAGTATCGCAAAATTGTATCCATCAAATGCAGTTGTATTTTCTCAGAATTATATAAAAATAACATTTGAATAAGATACAGTTTAAAAAGTTGACAGCATACGTAGACTTTGTAAATTAAACCTATACTAGTAGTATTCGTGAATTTTTACAATAATTTAGTACATGAAAAGTGTCTTATGTACAATTGCAGGTCTTGTCCCTCACATACATTATAATATTACAACACAATTTTTCCCCAATCTTAAATATTATGCCACATTTAAGACGTTTAAAAGGTTAATTAAAATAATGATTTTTTTGGTATTAAAAGACATTTAAGACATAAACACATTTCAATGTCGATATAAAAGTAAGTCAGCTTGCCAACTTTTTCTTTTTATTCAAGAATTGATCATTTAAAAAAAATAATAATCAAACACACAAGTCTACATTTCTCAACTCTATTAAAATGGGAAAGAACTTGTGATGATTAACACCAAATACAAAATACTTCATAATTACTCTGGACATAAAAATAACAGAAATTGTGTTGTTAAAGCATCGCCTGAATGAGTTAGTGAAATGTTACATTAACTATAGAAAAAAGACACATTAAAACACATTTATAGGCAAACATTTCCGTTACACATTTAAAAAAAATAATTTTATTATCATGAGTGTCATCAGGTCATAATTGTTTGTTTATTTTTGTATTTGACTGTAGATGTATATAAATATAATGGTTGATATTACAACAGTTCTATCAGACGTGAGGGCATTTAAATGTTACAATGGTAAAACCTTCACCGTACTCGAATATTTTATGTTGATGTTAAATGTTACAAGGGTCTTATCCGTATAGGTACATACAAGTTAATATTGATGTTACGTTTCTACCATATTGGTACATACAAGGTCATGTTGATGTTACAACGGTTCTACATTATTAATTTAATTTAGTTTAGTTTCCTTAACATCTAAACTCAGCCAGGTTCCCCCACACCACGTGGTATATTTTTGAATATGATTTTCTCACGAGGAACTAAAAAAATTAGACGTGAAAAATGGGGAAGTTCGGGATAAAACGTTTTATTTCACATCAGTTTCATGCTACGGGTCAATGAGAGCAAAGTTTAGGTCAAGACTTGAGAGTCCACTAACATCAGTTTCATGCTACGGGTCAATGAGACCAAAGTTTAGGTCAAGACTTGAGAGTCCACTAACATCAGTTTCATGCTACGGGTCAATGAGAGCAAAGTTTAGGTCAAGACTTGAGAGTCCACTAACATCAGTTTCATGCTACGGGTCAATGAGAGCAAAGTTTAGGTCAAGACTTGAGAGTCCACTAACATCAGTTTCATGCTACGGGTCAATGAGAGCAAAGTTTAGGTCAAGACTTGAGAGTCCACTAACATCAGTTTCATGCTACGGGTCAATGAGAGCAAAGTTTAGGTCAAGACTTGAGAGTCCACTAACATCAGTTTCATGCTACGGGTCAATGAGAGCAAAGTTTAGGTCAAGACTTGAGAGTCCACTAACATCAGTTTCATGCTACGGGTCAATGAGAGGAAAGTTTAGGTCAAGACTTTAGTGTCCACTAACTTTAATCATACTGTAGAAAGTGTAGAATTTCTCTATGCGTTCATTAAAAATAACTTTTGCTATTATTGTGTTTTCATTGTGAAGATAACACATGCTTTTCGCTTACACTATGGACGGCCTGCCAAGGTAAATGTTTGACAAGTAGATCATTATTCTATTTTTGAAAGTTTTTTTTTCTTGCTTATTGCACTTATCGTTTCATTTTATGTTATACTAGCAACAGAGACCGTCCATGGACGGGAATACGTGTAGGGTAACTTGCGAAGTTCATGGTAGGACATCACATCATTTCCCAACCACGTCTGTCAAGATACCCAACCTCGCCTTACCACACCGAGGTCTTTCCAGAGACCCTCTCTGTAACGATATAACTTTATATCTCTTTTATGTAGGCGTTCTCACAGTAATTAATCTTGTGCACAATAATTCACTGAAGAATTCGTTTATCCAAAACAACTTTAATATACATATATATTGTACACATAAGAATCATTTGAGGTAATATAACGTGGAAATCTTGAGCTATTCACTATCATGCTTCCCTGTCGGAAGTCTACACACAACTGTTCGCCCAACACTTTCAACCAATAGAAATGCTCCTTTCTTCCCGCGTCCACCATACATGTGACCTTACGTCACAAAATTATGTTAATCAGATGTGACATTCACCCCCATCCTTCAAAAAAAAATGTTTATGAAATACAACATTTTTGGTCTTCATAAAATCAAATCAATCTATATCTATATTCAAATTTCAAATATTTATCATCAATGAACATTCATTTTCTTACATACAACTTCTGGATATAGAATCAATAAGAAAAAATCTGTAGGACTGCATCAGTCTAAACATAAGAAATAATGAGAAAAAATCTGTAGAACTGCAACAGTCTTAACATAAGAAATAATGAGAAAAAATCTGTAGAACTGCAACCGTCTACCTGTGCTGAAAAAATGAAAATGGACTTTTAAACACATCTGTAATTTTGTGTAATTAAAACATTTAAACACTCAATATTATTAAAATTAACTAATAATCCAATGGAATTCAAACACTGTTCCTTGTCCATTGTTCAACAAATAAAAATATTAATATAATTACAGTCTCTGTTTGTATCCTTTAGGAATTCACAGACTAATGTTAAAACAGTCTCTTATTTTATCATTTAGTAATTCACAGAATGTCTTTTTAATAGTCTCTGGTTTTATCAGTTAGGAGTTCACAGAGTGTCTTTATTTATTGTCATTCTACTTAATATGTCTGCAACCACATTGTCCTTTCCCTTCACAGGTTTAATGTCAAATTTGTAGTCGGCTAATAGCATAGCCTAGTTCAATATAGTCATTCTTCAATTGACGAGTATGAATTCAAATCGATGGGCTTTGAATGTTTCTTCAGACTGTGAAATGTTCAATAATTCACCAACCATGACTTCGATTATGTTCATTCATAATTTCAATTCCAGCATCTTGAATAAATTGCTTAGCTTTTGAGATGTCATTTTTGCTTCCAGATAATTCAATAGAATTTGGAACAGATGAGTCACTGTCAGAAACTTTTATCTGAAAAATATTGTCTCTATCTGTAAAGTTTTTGATTTGGCTTAATACACAACCAATTGTTCTTCCTAATTCAGATGATTTCACACAAATGGTTTCAGATTCACTAGTACCATCTCTTTCTCTGCTACTATGGTCTTCATTTCTTTTATCATATACTTGATTTTTAATAGTGGCTAAAATGTCACTAGTTTCTGTCTGTGCTCGATTTAACTTTATTATTTTTCTATCATTCATGTCTTGGTTTTCATTCTTTCTCCATGATTGAATTGATTGATCATAATTTCTTTTTCTGGAGTCAAAATTGTATTTGCCTCTCCATGATCTTCTGCTTTGATTATAATCTCTATTTATGGAATTATGATTATTTCTTTCTCTCCATGATTGTCTTTCTTGATCATAATCTCTGTGTCTGGAATTATGATTATATTTTTCTCTCCATGATTGTCTATCTTGATCATAATCTCTATGTTTGGAATTATGATTATTTTTTCTTTCCATGCTTGTCTACCTTTGTTTTCAAAATGATCTTGTCTTGATCTTTCTTCTATTTTCTTTCTGATAGAGCTGTCATTAGGTGACACCCTATTTGGTTTTCCTTTATTGTGGTAACACTGCTTAGCCATATGTCCTGGCTTGTTACAGTACCAACAAATAGTTTGTCTGTTGCCTTGGTTTGGCAGACTCTGGTTTCTCATACCTTGCCTTTTTTCTTGACTTTTAATTTGTATTGCTGCAAATATGTCTTGTCTCTTATCCATTTCCACATTCGGATGAGAGTCTTTGAATGTTCGTAATGCATTTGTTAGCTCTGCTTGAGTACGAACTTTCTTGTCAGTCAAATATGTGAATAGGGTTGGTGTTGCATTTTCTAAAAACTTGTCAATTAACACCATGTCTATTATGGCCTTTGGATTGCTCGTATCTATTGCTGTCAGTTCCAGCCATTTTGTTAGTTTGACTTGTGCTTCATGTACTATGATCTGTGGATCTTTGTCCATCTTGATTCTCATTTCATGAAATTCTCTTCTATAATCATTTTCTGACTTTCCAAAATGACATAGAAGTGCCTTTTTGACATTCTTATATATGCTTTTGTCTTCTTTGGCTATACTGTTATAAGCTTCAAATGCTTCTCCAGTTAATTGAGTCATCAGTTGTGCTGGCCAATCTTCTTCATTATAGCCTTTCATAGCCATTATGGATTCGAAATAATCCAGATAAACATCCATTTTTTCTTTTTGGCTATCATATTTTCTTACTTTGATAGTATCCCTTGGTGCTGACCTTCTATTTGTTTCATCACCAGGATTGTGGCCACTACTGTCTCGCTCCCTTTGTAATTTTAACTTATCGACTGCAAGTTGTTCAATTTCTCTTTTTACTATGAGTCTTTGCATCTCTTTTTCTTCAGCAATTCTTGCTTTTTCTTCAGCATTCTTGCTTTTTCTTTTTCTTCAGCTTTTCTTCGCTGTTCTTTTTCTTCAGCTATTCTTGTTTTTCTTTTTCTTCAGCTTTTCTTCGCTGTTCTTTTTCTTCAGCTATTCTTGCTTTTCTTCTTCTTCAGCTTTTCTTCGCTGTTCTTTTTCTTCAGCTATTCTTTGATTTTCTTTTTCTTCAGCTACTTTTTCTTCAATGAAATCTCTCATTTCTTTTCCTTTTAGTCCGATCTCTTTAGCTATGGCAGTGAATTCCTTGTAGTGATCCATGTTTTGTTTGATTGAATAATATGAGTCTAGCAATTCGGTAAGGAATGTATGTATATATATTGATAAAGTTATAAATCGTCCAAATGAAATATCTTGAATTCAAAATGTTAAGTTCAAATAAGTGACACGTCTAAACCATAAAATCTAGTTATTGGCAAGATGAGACAACAAAAAGAATCCTCACACGGGATCTTTAGTATACTTTATATATACGCTCCCTCAGATTGACAAAATATATTAAATGGTCCGATCGTTTTGAATAAAAGTCACTTGGTTAAAATTTCAATTTTCGAGTAGTTTTTAAACAATTTAGTTCACTCCATTAATCCACAATTGCGATAATCAAACTCTTCACACAATGAATGGATAAAAATTCCGTTTCTTTATTTATAATTCACACCAACACATTGAATAGTCCATGGTCCATAGCTTCTCGGTTCGATGTTATGTTTACTATTACTAATATTTCCTGGAATCAACTAGCATTAAGCCTGTTGACGTCACGACCTATATATGTTCACCGTGTGTCACCATTCAGTAAGCCTACACGACCCAGATTCCAGTACTGTGTAGTATGCTTGTACTGTCGTCGAATGTGACGTAGAACCAACTAGTCTGATCCAGTTTTATACACTGCGGATATCTGCCGTTTATGCCGCCATTTTGAAATCTTCTTGTATTTTCATTGAACCACAAAAGTTTATTCACAGCTTCTTACGAACTTGAATATTCAAAAAATACTATAGCTGTTATTATTTCTTATTTTAAAGAATACTTTCCTTTTTTGGAAATATCCAATACTTATTTCCACGAAACCTCTTTCTCGAAATATCTTGTACAGTGTTCACATGGAACTTTTACTTCGACACCAATGTAACGATGTAACTTTATATTTCTCTTTTATGTAGGCGTTCTCACAGTAATTAATCTTGTGCACAATAATTCACTGAAGAATTCGTTTATCCAAAACAACTTTAATATACATATATATTGTACACATAAGAATCATTTGAGGTAATATAACGTGGAAATCTTGAGCTATTCACTATCATGCTTCCCTGTCGGAAGTCTACACACAACTGTTCGCCCAACACTTTCAACCAATAGAAATGCTCCTTTCTTCCCGCGTCCACCATACATGTGACCTTACGTCACAAAATTATGTTAATCAGATGTGACACTCTCCTCCCCCCACACCGTGGTCTGTCCAGGGACCCTACCTCCCCCCCTACACCGTGATCTGTCCAGAGACTCTCCCCCCCCCAAATACCACGGTCTGTCGAGAGACCCTACCTCCCCTCCACCGCTGTTTGTAGAGAGATCAGCCGTCTCGACCGGCCATACACGTGTATCACGTCAAAATTAATATACATTATAGTTATAACAACATAACCACCCCCGTCTGTCCAGGGACCATACCTTTCACAACACCACCGGACTGTCCAGAGACGCTACTTCATCCCACACCGTGGTCTGTTCATAGGTATGATTAATAACCGTTAAAACAAAGTTTTTGACTACAAATCCCAACGCTCACCGCTAAAAATACTCTTGGAAAAAAATGCACCAATAATAACTCGTTTTGAACGTCGTTCAATATGTAAATGACCAATCGCTATCGATCACCGGACATAAAATTGCCTTTTATTATATAGGATGTTGTCATCTTGTCTCACAAGCGCAACTCGTGTACACTATAAATAATATAAACGCCTTTGTGCTCAGCTAATAGGTCAGTGCACTCGTCGTACATTGCTAAGATCTCAGTATAAAGGAAATTCAAAGAAACAAAAATATGGTAATTTTTAAAATATGTTTTTTTCTTTTAAAATGTCTGCATACATTAAATTTGTTTATAAACATGTTGAAACAATGTCATGACATAATATATTCTAAGTGAAACAATCCATGTACTTTATTGTTAACACACTGAAACGAATTAATGATATAGAAAGAAACATCAGATCAGTAGATATACTACTATTTTTAAGGTTATTTTAAGGTAATGCATCCAGAAATAAACATACGTCTGAAGTACGAACTTATATAATTATATCTAATGTTCAAGAAACAATTAATTGGCCTTTTATGATGTAATTAGTAAAACACTGTATTTAGTTTGAATTATTTGGTAATTCGAAAATCAGATATAAGTATGTAGTCACGTGAGCAACACAGATAAAGTTTATTAGGAGAATTTTGTTTCTACTTTCGTGTATTTTTAAAATAAAATTTCTAAAATAATATGAATACGAACATGACATTGTTTTAATTAAATTCAGTATATACGGGGTAGGAGAATCATTACAATTTATAGATATCTATCTATCAGGTGCCGTGTCCAGAGGCGTAGGCGGTCATGTCTCTCCACAGCTCTCTGTCTTTGGTCTTGTCAATCAACTCCGCTGGTGATCGCGCACCATGCCATCTAGTCAGCCCATCCAGCATTTTTTCTCTCTGCCTGCCTCGATCTCTTTTGCCCTCAATCTTTCCTGTTGTTACCATGTGTTCCAACCTGCCTCGCCTCATGATGTGTCCAAAAAATCCAGATTGTCTCCTACTAAATTTAGACATAATGTTCCTTGTCTGTCCTACTTCTTTTAGAACCTCTTCATTACGTCTCTTCTCCGTCCATGATAGTTTTAACATTCGATTATGGAACCACATTTCACAGGCTTCTAAACCTGTTTATGTAAATCCTTTGTAACTGTCCAGGCTTCACATCCATAAAATAAAACGGGTTCGATGTAGAATTGAATCACTTTCCTTCTCACTTCCATTGATAGATATGTTATCCCTAAATTTAGGGATCGAAGTCAAGTGGCGTGCCACTTATATAAATCGTGAATTAAGTTATGGGATCACTCTTACTTTTAAACAATAAGACATGGACCCAGTTACCAGTAAATGACTTAATTTTATAGTTTCCGTCTTGTTAAATACAAATAGTTTTAAAATCTATAATTCATTATAATTTAACATTTCTATTAATACTTTTTAGGATAAATACTTTAAAAACCATTTAACAAATTCAAGTTAATAACACAATGTCTCATTGGATGTTGCTTTCGATTTGGATTTTTATAAAAATAATTGTATATACTACAATCTACTCATAAATCTTGCCAGCTAAATTTTCTCAAGTACAACGTCATAATAAAAAACATGTACCGGTGCTATTTGGTGCGATGAAGATTTGAAATAAAATACATTATTTAACATTTAACACTAGTGCGATTTTACGATACAAATTTTATGAATAAGAAAAGGTTTTGACTGTTCTTTACCGAGGAAAACTAATGCACATTTGTTCATTGATATGATGTGAACATTATTTGTTTTGTAAATGAGTAATCATGCGAATATTTTATTTGTCGAATGCTGCTTATTTAATGGTATACTTCTTTTGATTAAAAAAAACAAAAACAAAAAACAAGCAAACAACAAATACTCTGATTTGATAACCTGCTCCAACTAAAGTGGACACTCAGACATCCACTATATAAGATTGAGTTAAGTCACAATGACGTGCACTACTTATTGTGAATGAGGAAGCTTTATTCTGGCACATGAGACTCATTTGCAGCTTGGGCAGTTTAGTCCAGTGGGTTGTGACGTGACAGACTTTTTTCTGTTTATTTCATGGTTTCTTTTTGTTATGATCCGTAACCAAACACAATTGAACATAAAATAATAATACTTTTTCTGTTTATTTCATGGTTTCTTTTTGTTATGATCCGGAACCAAACACAATTGAACATGAAATAATAATACCCAATGTTGAAATAATACGGAGAGTTGAAATTATTTTTTTTTAAATTTAAAAATATATTTTAAGATGTTATTTTCTATTCGATTTTACATAATCTTGACAAATATTTTTAAATACATCCATCATGAGCAATATTGAAAGAAAAAAACTGTTTCGAACTTTATATCTACGAATTTGCCCGAAGGCTTTAATTTTTCCACGCTTTTATTTAAGTCCCACGATTTGTATGTTGTATCCGTCTATCCATCCATCTCTCCGTCAAATCTTGTAACGTAAAATTATACCACTTCTGATGGTCCTAGAGATCTTAATTTTTTTACCACAGATAGATCTTGGATGACAATGCATTGTTTCAAAATTTCAGATTGATTGAATGTACCGTAATTAAATTAATGCTTTTTTAGTTTTTAGTTTATGTCTATATTATCACTGACATCAGTGAACCATACATCAATTCGCCCTAGGGGGATACATGTAATTTCAATGTGTTGATGTCAGAAGTGGTTTGTAAAGAGTTTTTGTTATATTTTAAAAAATATTTTTAAAAATCTTTTTATTTTAAAAGGATGCGCTTTTATTTACATATAGAAAATGCAATAAAAATAAAAAAATTAATATGTCTATGATAGGTGAAAAGACTGAACCTATCCACTGCACATAAAAGCGTGGGGCGCCCATCACAACTCATTTCTTTTTGCAAATATTCTTTCCATATAGATCAAAATTTCTAATTAATATGATAGTAGCATGTATTTGAATTACGATCATAGTTGTGAAACTTTTAATGTTTATTAATATTCATACAAATTTGTATTTATGTTTCGCAGCCTTATAGATGTAGAATAGAGAGTTGTGATGAACTTTCTATGTGTAAATAAAAGCGTGTCCTTTATTTAAATATTTTATTTTCTACTTTTTAGCATCAAAATTGTTAAAATCAATTTTTCGACCTTATCAATTCAATTTAATTAGTTAAACTTCATTGTCAATAACTTAAATGTGATAGCGGTAATATTAATTACACATTTTTGTATTAAAATATAATAAACAGCTTCCCAACTGAGAATTGAACCAACAGGTCAAAAAACCATCACGCTAACATTCGGCTACACAAATTTCGTTATTTTATAAACTTATAATAAAAACTCTTTAAAACTCTCTATTATGTGTTTGGCTGCGAAACAAAAATACAAATTTGTATGAAACTTTAGAACGTTGTTGAGTGCAATCTCGCATATATTTCTTACATAAACTGTTTGAAAATACAACTTTCATTTGTTCTTATTTGTTTTATATACAAGTTATTTTAAACACGTGTAATTGGGTAAATTGATGGATTTTGACAAAACTTGGTACATAAGACTTGAAGGCATGTCACAAAATATTATAGGAATTTGAATCCCTATTTCCATTCCTTCGTGGACAGGGCCTCAAATGTTTTTTTGTTCTTTTTTATCTTTTTAATTTTTTTTCCCCTTTTTTTTTCCTTTATGTATTTAAGACATTATCCCACGCATATCTCCATCATGATCAAATATTTTGAACTTTTCATTTCAACTTTTTACTGTACATTAATGTTATTATATTTGATAAAATTCATACGCAAGCATTAACATTATATAAATATTGTTTATGTTGAAAACTTTAAACGAAATTCCAAAATGTGAGACCATCTGTCATTTCGAAGTAGTATAATTTAATGTATTTTAGTTAATACACAATGCCGATACATAGTAATGTCACTGTTTGGATTCAAAGCTATGATCCTAAACAAACGTGACTGTTGCTAAAACAATATTGTTATTTTCTCATTATTTTATAACTATATAGAATAAGCTGAAGTGTTTTAGGATACAAGTTTTCTGTGACCTCAGGCAACTCGTGATTACACAAATTGTCAACTAGCTGACCACAGGCTACTCGTTCTTACACAAACTGCCAACAAGCTGACCACAGGCTACGCGTGCTTACACAAACAGCAAAACAACATTAAAAAGACTGACTTCTCATTGCGTGTTTTTGTAGGGACTTGCTGATACATAGCGCCATTTTTTATAATCACGCTCTAGTTTTAGTTAGAAGAATTATAATTGTTTGATGTAGATGACGCTTTCTGTCAGATTCATTTAATTGTTCAAAAAATGATGCTATATATATTTGTTAATTTTATAACAATGAGCATTATAAGTATATATGTATTTTGCCTTGAAAAGTTTCTGCAAGTAAAGTATGTTTATAAAATATAACTACTTTGTAAGATGTTGAAAAAGTTAATCATTTTAAGTACGATTAAACACATGTCTAAAATCTAAATTGAAAACAGGTATACACTTATTGAAATAGCTTTAAAATTTAGAAAAAAAGACTTTCATGTACACTTTATGACACAGCAAAGGATGGTCACATAAAAAATACTTATGGGTAAAATTATTTATACAAAGTCTATAAACGTATATTGTTATATATACCTATCATTTGTATTTAAATTATTATTATCATCATATATATATATTTTATTTACGCTCAATTATCACTTACTGCCTCACGCGTAACGCCAATTGAAAATATAGACTTTTGGTTTCCAGATTAACATTAAGCAAACATTGCACGAACCTATGACGTCATCATTTGTGTTGTAAACAGTACTGACTGACTCAAAGAGTTATTTTTTTGGTGCAGTATCTTGATGCGCTGATTTCTAAAATTACTTTAAAAATCGTGTGATGATTAGCACTGTAAAAAAATATTATATACATACTTTGTGTACATTTCAGGAATATTTCGTATTGATCATACAAGGATTGGTTACTTGGGGTTTTGACAAAAAAAACGGCGCCACGGCGTCGCAGCACAAACTACTTAATAATAATTCGATGTTTTTGTATTGTGCAGTACACCATCATGTAGGTTGGCTCACAGCATTTCATAAAAATAATAACACACATATAATTGCAAATAAATTACATGTAAAACATTAACATCCTAAAGACAACGCATAAAGACATAACGGAGCACATAACCTACGTTTATAATTTAAAGAATTAATCAATAATTGTTTAATTATTTTTTAAAATAAATTGGAAGATATTTCTTTTTCATGCAGTCTTGAAGTAGTTTTTGTTTGCAGCTTCCTTTAATTTCTGTGTGTGTGTGTGTGTATATGTGTGTGTGTGTGCGCGCGCACGCCTGTCCTTCTTTAGAATAGTTAGAAAAGGACAAGACATAAGCAGAATTGAATAAGTTTATTATTTTCATTATGACAGTATTATTTTTATAATACATTCAAACAAAACAAATACATTTTAAACATATAGGTGATTGTGCATTATGTTTTGTCAGTAAAGAACAACGAAACCAATGTTATTAAAGAAATTTGTATTTTCATATTTTATGTGCATTAAAATTCCTTTAGTCACCGCACCAAAAAGCATCAGTACTCATTTAATTAACATGACGTTGTACTTGAGAGATAATGGCTGCAATAATAATAGGAAGATCGTATTTCTTTTTTTTTAAATTAAATCTAAATTCATATTGTGATTTTAATAGACATAGTATCATTTACTTAAATTACTTAAATGTTTTTTGTAGGCAACTTAAAAATAAACACTTTTTTTTATTTTTAAATGGTAAATGAATAATGTTTTTTACATTTTGAATTTTTAAATTAAACATTGCCAACTATAAAATTAATTTACAAACTGTTTATTATGGGTTATTCTATTTAATTGATAGCCAATAGGTTCCCACATGTGTTATCGTTTGTTTATCCAAGTGCCACGCCACTTGTCTTCGATTCCTATAAGTAGGAATACAATGCTAATGAAACAATTAGAGTTTCCTACCCCTGGTACATTGTCTGCGCGAGTTGTAATGATAATATTTCATAAAGTACCTTGTTATTGGTTCGTTATTAATACACAAAAAATATAATAAATAAAAAACTGTTAGTTTTGTAATGCATATTTTAACAATAAAGATATTAGAGACTGTAAACTCTTTGTAAATACCGCGTTGATAATAGCGAGAGTGTAGACAGTGAACGGTTAAAATAATGTCATTTTGTAAGCTAAATAGCTACAAGGAAATAATAATAAGATTAAATATTAATAAAACAAAAAAAATCGTTTATTTAAGTGACATAAGTATCTGCCAACTTGATGCTTCATCAATTGTTTAAGGGAATATCACGGGAAGTCATTTAATATGACATTAAGTATCTGCCAACTTGGTGCTTCATCAATTGTTTAAAGAAACAATCACAGGAAGTCATTTAATATCACGAAAGTAATTTTAAATTAGAGGAGCAGACTTTAACCTTTTTTGCGTGGAAACATTGTTTTTAAATTATTAGTCATGTGAAAAGAAAATAAGACCTTATGCTTTAGAGCTACGAAACTGTCAAATACTTAAATTATGAAAGAGCAGTTACAGAAAAGCATACGCTATTAAAGCAGAATGGCCAACATTGATAAGCATCCTTAAAATTCATCATGCTTTTTATTGTTTGACTACCCATACAGTTGTTTATGAATAAGAGGGTTGCTGTTACGCTTCCCCGCTTTCTTCTTGCGTTTATACTCATTTCGGGGCTTGGTAGACCTTGGTGGCGCCATCTCTTCTACAGGTCAGCGGAGTTCTTTTATCAATAGTCATTCATCAACATTTTTACAAGCTTTTATTTAACTCACACTGTTTGTATGTTGTATCCATCCATCCATCCTTCCGTCAAATCTTGTAACGTAAAATTACACCTTTTCTGATAGTCCTTGAGATCTCAAATTTTACCACAGATACATCTTGGATGACAATGCATTGTATCAAAATTTCAGATCGATCGAATGTATCGCAATTAAATTAATCAATTTTTAGTTTATCTCTATTTATCACTAATTAGAATGTATAGTCGTCTGCTAGAGATGACCTCCACAGCTCACTGGTTTCACTCCAGCCCTCGTTTACCAAAGTCCCGTGTTTACATCAAGGGCAGGGGAGATCAGCGCGTTTCAGTCTGTAAATGTTTGTCGCGCGATGAACATTAGCAATACTTTTACTTTTAGTTCTGTCTCATATATAAGGGATTTATAGTCAAAAACTTTGTCTATACGGGTTGTTTAATTAAGACTATCACATTAAGTTATATAAACAATTCGCACTAGAGAGATACAAGTAAATTCAATGTGTTGATGTCAGAAGTGGTTTGTAAAGAGTTTTTTTTTACCACGTTTTTATTAACTCGCTTTCATTGGTGTGGCATTGTTTGTTGGTTTGTCTAAGATTTTTAAAAATCTGCCAACGAAAAATTGAACCACTTCTGATAGTCCTAGAGATCTGAAAATTTTACCACAGATAGATCTTGTATGACAATGCATTGTATTAAAATTTCAGATCAATCAAATGTACCGTTATTAAATTATTGAACTTTTTAGTTTATCAATAGTCTATATAAAATCATCTGTACCGTCGGATTTTGTTGACATCCGTAATTTCCCCCCGTGACCACATCACAACGTTTTTAAAACGTTGGGCGGGCGCTTGTAAGGTGTTTGGTAAAATAAATAGAGGTAAAAAAATATTGTTAAAAACCAAGTTTTTATTAGTGGACTAAAAAGAATAAAATAAATAAAGGTAAAAAAATGATTTTTAAAAACCACGTTTTTACAAGTGGACTAAAAATAAGAAAATAATTTAAAACGTGGGGCGGGTGTTTGGTATAAAAATTAAAGATTTCTAATTTAGAAGGCAAAAGAGAGATCTATAAGTGAGAGAATGAGTGAACCGCATATGTTAAACCTCATAAGCACCCGCCCCAGTTTTTAGTCATATTAAATTAAAGTACTTGAACTTACAAGTTTTAAATTATTTTCTTCTTTTTAGTCCGCTTGTAAAAACGTAGTTTTTAAAAATCAACTGTTTACCTTTATTTATTTCGTTCTATTTCTCACACAACGCCTCTCGACATAGTAATTTTTAATTTGAAGGCGGGGATGCCAGAACCAATGAAATAAAAGCGTGTCCTTTTTTAAAAAAAAGATTTGTTTACATTTTACTTATTTTATTGTGGCTTTAACGTGGGCTTGTGAGGCGAGCGCACTATTGACTACGCTATCCAACCGCATAAGGGACATCACTCTGATTTTTTTAAAAATTGAAAATATAGACTTAAAAATTATAATGATTTTGGTTTCCAGATTAACATCAACCAAATAACGCACGAACCTATGACGTCAGCATTTGTGTTGTAAACAGTGCTGACTGACTCAAAGAGTTATTTTTTGGTGCAGTTATTTCGTGCGCTGGTTTCTAAATTTACTTTAAAAATTGTTTGGTGATTAGCACTGTAAAAAAATATTAGATAAATACATTGTGTACATTTCAGGAATAATTTACTTGGGCTTTTGACTAAAAAAAATGGGCTACGTAGGCACCCTACAACCCCTATCATAAAATACTTTGTGTACATTTAAGGAAGTTTAATATTACGTATTTATCATACAAGGACAAGTTAGTTTGGCTTTTGAAAAAGTTGGGCGCCGTAGCCGTCCTAAAAAAAGTGGGCGCCGCAGCACAACCTAGTCAGAAAAATAAAACAAACCCGTAAAAACAAAGTTTTTGACTATAAATCCTTATATATGAGACATAACTAAAAGTATTTACAAATATTTACAGACTGAATCTGTCTTTACTCCCCTATGCTTTTAGCCCAAAAAAAGGGGGTGGGGGGGTGGGAGAGGGAAAAGGTCTTGTCACCGATCGCTGGCCGAGCTCAGCGTGACACACAAAATGTAAACAAAAACACCTGGTTAAAGCACGAGATGTATTTACCGAAGACTGGGATGAAGTCAAGTGACCCGTAAAATGTAAACGATAGGGACCGATACATATAGTTTATATAGATAAACTAAAAATGCATTAATTTAATTACGGTACATTCGATCGATCTGAAATTTTGATACGATGCATTGTTAGGTGAGACGGGTCCGTGTGCCAAATTTCAGCTCGATCGGATCATGGGAAGTGGGTCATTTTTGACTTTTTTTTTCCGCCCGCCCGCCCAAGACAGACAGAGAGAGATGACGAGACGGCGGCGAAGTTAATATAAGGGATTTAATAATAAAACAAACCCGTAAAAACAAAGTTTTTGACTATAAATCCCTTATATATGAGACATAACTAACAGTATTGATTATTTTCAAACATTTACAGACTGAATCTGTCTTAACTCAACTTTGCATCATAACCCTAGTGGGGGGGAGGGGTGGGGTGGGTGGGAGGGGGAGAGGGGAAAAGTCTGGTCACCGATTCGCTTGACCGAGCTCAGAGTGACACGTAAAATGTAAACAAAAGCGCCCGTCGCTTCGTTGGGTCGCCTCAATGCGTCAGCTCAAAATTTCACGTGGCAAAAAAACAATAACAACCGTGAATTTAAATTACATACCTCATATAAGGATAAACTAAAAATGCATTAATTTAATTACGGTACGTTCGATCGATCTGAAATTTTGATACGATGCATTGTTAGGTCAGACGGGTCCGTGTGCCAAATTTCAGTTCGATCGGATCATGGGAAGTGGGTCATTTTTGACTTCTGTTTTTCCGCCCGCCCAGACCAGACAGAGAGAGAGAGAGAGAGACGGCCGCGAAGTTAATATAAGGGATTTTAAAATAAAACAAACCCGTAAAAACAAAGTTTTTGACTATAAATCCCTTATATATGAGACATAACTAACAGTATTGATTATTTTCAAACATTTACAGACTGAATCTGTCTTAACTCAAGTTTGCTTCATAACCCTAGGGGGGAGGGGTGGGTGGGGGGGAGGGGTGGGGGGGGAGAGGGGAAAAGTCTGGTCACCGATTCGCTTGACCGAGCTCAGAGTGACACGTAAAATGTAAACAAAAGCGCCCGTCGCTTCGTTGGGTCGCCTCAATGCGTCAGCTCAAAATTTCACGTGGCAAAAAAACAATAACAAATCGTGAATTTAAATTACATACCTCATATAAGGATAAACTAAAAATGCATTAATTTAATTACGGTACGTTCGATCGATCTGAAATTTTGATACGATGCATTGTTAGGTCAGACGGGTCCGTGTGCCAAATTTCAGTTCGATCGGATCATGGGAAGTGGGTCATTTTTGACTTCTGTTTTTCCGCCCGCCGAGCCCAAGACAGAGAGAGAGAGAGAGAGAGAGAGACGCCGGTGAAGTTAATATAAGGGATTTAAAAAACAAACCCGTAAAAACAAAGTTTTTGACTATAAATCCCTTATATATGAGACATAACTAACAGTATTGATTATTTTCAAACATTTACAGACTGAATCTGTCTTAACTCAAGTTTGCTTCATAACCCTAGGGGGGAGGGGTGGGTGGGGAGGGTGGGTGGGGGAGAGGGGAAAAGTCTGGTCACCGATTCGCTTGACCGAGCTCAGAGTGACACGTAAAATGTAAACAAAAGCGCCCGTCGCTTCGTTGGGTCGCCTCAATGCGTCAGCTCAAAATTTCACGTGGCAAAAAAACAATAACAAATCGTGAATTTAAATTACATACCTCATATAAGGATAAACTAAAAATGCATTAATTTAATTACGGTACGTTCGATCGATCTGAAATTTTGATACGATGCATTGTTAGGTCAGACGGGTCCGTGTGCCAAATTTCAGTTCGATCGGATCATGGGAAGTGGGTCATTTTTGACTTCTGTTTTTCCGCCCGCCGAGCCCAAGACAGAGAGAGAGACGAGAGAGAGAGAGAGACGCCGGTGAAGTTAATATAAGGGATTTAAAAAACAAACCCGTAAAAACAAAGTTTTTGACTATAAATCCCTTATATATGAGACATAACTAACAGTATTGATTATTTTCAAACATTTACAGACTGAATCTGTCTTAACTCAAGTTTGCTTCATAACCCTAGGGGGGAGGGGTGGGTGGGAGGGGGGGGGGTGGGTGGGGGAGAGGGGAAAAGTCTGGTCACCGATTCGCTTGACCGAGCTCAGAGTGACACGTAAAATGTAAACAAAAGCGCCCGTCGCTTCGTTGGGTCGCCTCAATGCGTCAGCTCAAAATTTCACGTGGCAAAAAAAACAATAACAAATCGTGAATTTAAATTACATACCTCATATAAGGATAAACTAAAAATGCATTAATTTAATTACGGTACGTTCGATCGATCTGAAATTTTGATACGATGCATTGTTAGGTCAGACGGGTCCGTGTGCCAAATTTCAGTTCGATCGGATCATGGGAAGTGGGTCATTTTTTGACTTCTGTTTTTCCGCCCGCCGAGCCCAAGACAGAGAGAGAGAGAGAGAGAGAGAGACGCCGGTGAAGTTAATATAAGGGATTTAAAAAACAAACCCGTAAAAACAAAGTTTTTGACTATAAATCCCTTATATATGAGACATAACTAACAGTATTGATTATTTTCAAACATTTACAGACTGACACCGAGTGATGTCCCTTGTCTTTAATAAATGGGGGTGGGATGTGAGGGGGTGTCGGCACGACGGTCGGCGTCAACACGACGGTCGGCGTCAACTCAAACTCACGTGGAAGTGGGAAAAAAAAACAATAACAAACAGTGAATTTTGAATTACATACCTCATATAAGGATAAACTAAAAATGCATTAATTTAATTACGGTACGTTCGATCGATCTGAAATTTTGATACGATGCATTGTTAGGTCAGACGGGTCCGTGTGCCAAATTTCAGTTCGATCGGATCATGGGAAGTGGGTCATTTTTTACTTCTGTTTTTCCGCCCGCCCGCCGAGCCCAAGACAGAGAGAGAGAGAGACGGCCGCGAAGTTAATATAAGGGATTTAATAAAACAAACCCGTAAAAACAAAGTTTTTGACTATAAATCCCTTATATATGAGACATAACTAACAGTATTGATTATTTTCAAACATTTACAGACTGAATCTGTCTTAACACAAGTTTGCTTCATAACCCTAGGGGGGAGGGGTGGGTGGGAGGGGGAGAGGGGAAAAGTCTGGTCACCGATTCACTTGACCGAGCTCAGAGTGACACGTAAAATGTAAACAAAAGCGCACCGTCGTTTCGTTGGGTCGCCTCAATGCTCAAACTTTCACGTGGCAAAAAAACAATAACAAATCGTGAATTTAAATTACATACCTCATATAAGGATAAACTAAAAATGCATTAATTTAATTACGGTACGTTCGATCGATCTGAAATTTTGATACGATGCATTGTTAGGTCAGACGGGTCCGTGTGCCAAATTTCAGTTCGATCGGATCATGGGAAGTGGGTCATTTTTGACTTCTGTTTTTCCGCCCGCCGCCCGCCGAGCCCAAGACAGAGAGAGAGAGAGAGAGAGAGACGGCCGCGAAGTTAATATAAGGGATTTAATAAAACAAACCCGTAAAAACAAAGTTTTTGACTATAAATCCCTTATATATGAGACATAACTAACAGTAGTGATTATTTTTAAACATTTACAGACTGACGCTGAGTGTTGTCCCTTGTCTTTAATAAATGGGGGTGGGATGTGAGGGGGTGTCGGCACGACGGTCGTCGTCAAACACGACGGTCGGCGTCAACTCAAACTCACGTGGAACTGGAATTTAAAAAAAACAAACAAACAGTGAATTTTGAATTACATACCTCATATAAGGATAAACTAAAAATGCATTAATTTAATTATGGTACGTTCGATCGATCTGAAATTTTGATACGATGCATTGTTAGGTTCAGACGGGTCCGTGTGCCAAATTTCAGTTTGATCGGATCATGGGAAATGGGTCATTTTTGACTTCTGTTTTTCCGCCCGCCGAGCCCAAGACAGACAGACAGAGAGAGAGAGAGAGAGAGAGAGACGCCGGTGAAGTTAATATAAGGGATTTAATAAAACAAACCCGTAAAAACAAAGTTTTTGACTATAAATCCCTTATATATGAGACATAACTAACAGTATTGATTATTTTCAAACATTTACAGACTGACACCGAGTGATGTCCCTTGTCTTTAATAAATGGGGGTGGGATGTGAGGGGGTGTCGGCACGACGGTTGGCGTCAACACGACGGTCGGCGTCAACTCAAACTCACGTGAAACTGGCAGAAAAAAAACAATAACAAACAGTGAATTTTGAATTACATACCTCATATAAGGATAAACTAAAAATGCATTAATTTAATTACGGTACGTTCGATCGATCTGAAATTTTGAAACGATGCATTGTTACGTCAGACGGGCCAGTGTGCCAAATTTCATCTCGATCGGATCACGGTAAGTGGGTCATTTTTGTACTTTTGTTTTTCCGCCCGCCCACCCAAGACAGACAGAGAGAGACAGATGACGACAAAGACGGCAGCGAAGTTAATATAAGGGATTTAATAGCATGAAATAAAGACGTGATTTTATGTTTATTGGATTCAGTGTTAACCACTTGGTAGGGGAATTATTGCAATTATTGACATTGTGTCCCTAGATATAGGGATCGAGGTCAAGTGGCGTGCCACTTTGATACATTACCTGATACAATATAGATATAGAGCGTGTTGTGAAACAAATAGAGATTTGTACATCATATAGAATGGGACTGCAATAAAGCTTTTAAATAAAATACAAAATACACAAACAAATTGTGCAATGAAAACAATAAATTTGAGCTTTATTTTTAGACTGATACGACAGTAAACGTTTCGGCTAATGCCTTCATCAGTACAACATAAAATACATTCTTACAATACTTACATAAGTAATAATAATATTCTTAAAACATATTGTATTTTAAAATATTAAATAAAAAGAAAGGAAAAACAAAAACAAACATGGACACAGGATATAGCAAAAAGGGGGAAGTATCCAAAGTTACAGTAAAAACCACAACGGGAACAAGATTATGCAGTTAAGTAAAATTATGAATTTGGTTAATTCCATATGGAGCCAACGTACCAAATCTTTTTATGAGTCTATTTTCCATGTGGACTCTATCATGGGTATTACTTGCATATAAAATACCAGTTACTGCAATATCTGATATGCCGTTATGGTCAACACTGTTAAAATGTTTAGAAACAGGACATTGAGCCTGTTTATTTATATTATACAGGTGCTCTCTAAACCGATCTCCAAGACGGCGACCAGTCTCACCCACGTAAATTTTATTACACCTCTTGCAAAGAATTGCATAAATCACGTTGCGACTTGTGCAAGTGAATCCATCTTTTATTAAGAATTTTTCAAGAGGGAAAGAAATGTTGTTAATTTCCATCACATATGGACAAGTATTGCAACGGTTACGGTTGCAACCTTTTGTTCCAATATGTGCTTTCATTGTGGGAAGGTGACTTCTTACAAGAATATCTCTGAGGCTTCTATCTCTCCGGAAAGCAAAAAGAGGAGGTTTTTTGAAGACCTGCTGAGTTAGAGGGTCAGCCATAAGGATTGGTCGGTTTTTGAGAATCACCTGGCGGGCTTTAAAATTATGAGGATGAAAAGTTAAAATAAATTTTGATCGATCACATTGATCAGAAACAGATGATTTAAATGTATCCTGTCTGGTCATGCCTTTAATTCGATTGACAGCGGATATTAAAACTGTTTCCGGGTATGACCTTCTTCGAAAAAAATCCAGCATTTCATTACTTTTCTCCAAAAAGTCTGCCTCATCACTGCAGAGTCTTTTAAGTCTCAATAGTTGCGAAAATGGGATAGAGCTCTTACAAGATTCAGGATGGGACGATGAATACATAAGGAAACTATGGCTGTCAGTAGACTTGTAAAAAATTGATGTGGATATTTTATTTTCTTTCAATTTAATTTGTATATCCAAAAAATTAACAGCACTTCTATGGATTGTTGAAGTAAATTTGATCGAAGAATGGAAGTTACCGACGAAGTCAATAAAACTTTGCAATTGTTGCATGTTCATTTTTGTAATTCCAATGCAATCGTCAATGTATCTCCTGTAGTACTCTGGAGAGATACCTTTGTAATTTTCACTCCATAGGTGTTCCAAATGGCCCATAAATATGCATGCATAACTTGGTCCCATTTTCGTTCCCATAGCAACTCCACTAATTTGATCAAAAAACTGTCCGTTGAACTCAAACGAGTTTAAATTTAGGACCAGCTCAGTTAATCGTAGTATGGCACTTGCGGGGATCTTGAGATTTGCCTTCTTGTTGAGAAAAAATGAGATTGCAGAGAGGCCATCGGCATGAGGAATAGACGTGTACAATGAAGAAACGTCCATTGTAAATAGTAAATGATCTTCATTGGGTAAAACCAAGGAATCCAGAGATTTTAACATATGGCTAGTGTCCTTAATGAAAGATGGTAAATTAGCAACAATAGGTTGAAAAACAGTATCCAAAAAATCTGAAATTAATTCAGTAGGACAAGAGCAGGCGGAGACAATTGGTCTTCCAGGGTTTCCCAGCTTGTGTATTTTTGGTAATAAGTATAAACATGGTTTACCAAGATCACTGTCATAAATACGTAAATTTTTTGCAGAGGATGGTAATTGACCACAATCTATAAGTTCTTCAATGGTCTCCTTAACAATTTCATTATTACAAATAATAGGATCGTTTGTCCTTGGGTTGTAAAAAGTTGCATTATTTAATTGGTTGGAGGCCTCTTCAATGTAAAGTCTCTTATCCCACACCACCACAGCTCCACCTTTATCTGCCGGCTTGATAACAATGTCTTGGCGTTTTTTCAGTTGGAAAAGTGCTCGCCATTCTTCTTTCGATAAATTGGATTTGTTCAGAGGAGTTTGGCGAATATTTTGGATTTGATTTTCCGTACTTTTAATGTAAAGATCAAGAGCTTTAGATTGATCGGAAGGAGGGGTCCATGTTGATTTACGTTGCCGATGTACAGGAAATTCACTGTCGTCCTCATCGTTATTCGCAGGGGTACCATAGAAGTAAAGCTGCAATCTCATTGAGCGAAAGAAACGATGGGCATCTGATAGTAATTGGTATTTATCACTTGAGGCCCGAAGAGGAATAAATTTGAGACCTTTACTCAGAACTGATCTTTCTGGCTCAGAAAGTGTAAGATCCGGTGGAATACAGACGACTAAGTTTGATTCATTATCCGTTACGTGAGACGTTGTAACTTTAGGATTATTTGCAGTTTTAAGATGTTCAATCTTTCTTTTTTTGGCTCCAGATAATAAGTTGTAAAGCTCCCTATTAAGACCATGAATTATCCAGTGAATGAGATTGAATAGCAAGTTGTTATTATGAGTATTCACATGAAGTTGATCCTCCAATTTGTTAATTTTAATAGTTAGTTGAGAAATTAAACGCCTGTGAGAGTCCAAAACAATCCTCATACGTCCACAAGCACATCTCTTGTCAATGGCAGAACGTTTGAGTCGATCAAAAGAATTAAAGGCACCAGCAGCAGGATGAAAATATGTTTTAAAACCTTTTGGAACAAGATTTTTATGAATACAATTGTTTAAAAAATTGACATGTGTGGTATATCGAGTCTTCTTAAATACAAGTAACGCCAGTTCAGTACAATTCAGTAGAGATATGTACAGCAAACACTTATCGTATGTTTTTTAAAGTTTCCTTAATTTCAAACATATACCATTTTAAAATCTATGTGTCAAACAAAATAAATATTTGTAAACATTAGTCTATTGTACTATAATTAAGGTTTGAAGTGATACAAAACTATAATTCCTTGTCTCATATAATTGTAAATTATATTTTAAAAAGGAGTTGAATAAAATTATTTAACAACTCATCTTGGCATAAAAATTTTGTCAAGAAAAACGCGATACTAAATAATGAGAACTGGTGCTTTGTGGTGCAGCGCTGATGGGATGTTTAATTGCAATGCACACTAGATATGCAAAAGATGGTGCTTTTTTCATCCAAATAGTTGATAGATTATTTGTATTGTTTATGTGTGTTTGGATAATAATACTGCAATAACGCAAAGCTTTCATTTATCGATTACGGCTTATGTCATGGACAACCTCTAATGATTATAAATAGACAAACATACACAAATTCAGATAAATTTGAAAAGGCTTCAAAAGCTAAAACGACTGCCAAAACCCAAATACCTTCGTATATATAGTTATATAGTTTACCAACTCTAACCACACCTAGAACTCTGGCTATTGTATAACAGTACTTAATTATGCTTTATTTCAATATTAAAAAGGGTAATTTTTATTTAGAACGAAATTATGTAATTTTTTTGGAAATAAGTCAAATAATGCAAGCTTCACGAAAACAGTAATAAATAAAATTTTAATGTGATTTTCTCATCAATATGTTTTTAATATCTTACGTTTGTTGATGTAACCACGATCTTATAATTTACCAACACTTCATTGTGAAAGTGGCAATGTGGAAGGGATCGTTGCTATTACTCTTTATTAAATCTACTCTCTAGCACAGTGGTTCCCAAACTTTTTTGACCCACGTACCCCTTTTATAGTCAAAATTTCTTCCCACGGACCCCCATGTGAAAAAACTACATAAATGCATAGTACAAAAATTACAAACCCAAAAAAGCAACATTTGGTTGAAGAAGAATATTATTAAATTGTATAACTTTTGTTTAAAATAAAATTGAAAACAATTAATAACTTTGATGAACGTGATGTGATTTTATGAGTGTATTTATGTCCGACTCAATGTTTGTGTGTAGCAACCGCAAATCCCCAACGAGCACCAATTTCTAGTCGGTTTCTGTTTTTTTTATGATGAGGTTCATAACGGCACTGAATCTTTGTTCTACCAAATAGGAAGACGGGAAAGCTGTCAACAACTTCTGTACTATAAACCATAATGCAAGATATAAAATTGTCATTTAATTTTGTACCAGAATTTGTGGTATCCTAGTTCAAACATTGGTTCAAGTTCTTCATTTCAATAAGCTGCTCCTGTATCAGTATGGATTCATTTGGGATCTGAGTTTGTCCACTCGCAAAAGCGTTCAACTGCCAGTCGGGAATATCCAAAGTGAGGAATACCTTCAAATGTTTGGTTCAGGTCAGCATGAAGAGCTGTTAAGTTTTGACAGTAAGCCAGGAAATCTTTATCTCTACTTTGCAATTTGAAAGATTTGGAAACTGAGAACATTCTCCTGTT
Source organism: Ampullaceana balthica (assembly GCA_944989445.1). NCBI lineage: Eukaryota > Metazoa > Mollusca > Gastropoda > Lymnaeidae > Ampullaceana > Ampullaceana balthica. Next base: position 88,846 of record CALYLW010002530.1, read on the forward strand.
TCTAAGTTTTGTTTGTACAGAAAAAGGTTTGCAACAAACGCAGATATTACGCTTTCAGTTTTTTGTTAAATTTAATTGGTTACCTTGTAGATTCAAATTAGTCTATTAAAGTTGTTAAATAAATCATTCATAAAGGATATGTCTTTTTTAAAGTTAATTCTGTCGCAAATCATTGTCTTTGTTTTGCAGGAATTCCAACACTGAATCAAAGAGAGCTTAAAATTGATTTAAAAATGTACTTGTTGATAATCAAGGTACTTTTGTGCTAATAAGTAAACGATTATAGTCTTCTTCATTTTCAAAACAATGTTGAGTAAATAATCTCTCATTCAAGGCATCCCTTTTAATTTTAATAACTGCACTAATGACATAATCTAGTGATACATGCAAAGTTTCATTAAGATTGTTTACGAATAAATGATGTCGATGAATGACACAATGTACTGAAAATTCATTTACGTAAGTTTGCTTTAGGTATGTCAGAAAGTCAAGGGTATTGCTTTAATTTCAAAAAATCTTTTTAATTCAGAAAATAACGTTTCACATTTCGAGTCTGTTTCCAAACATTTAGCCATACTTCAAATGTTCAACAACACTGTTTTGTTGGTTCACTCAGTGCTGGATTTGCCTTTTTGCTAATCAAGCTATAACTTAGGGCCACCGCCTTTCTTGGAGGCCCCCGGAATTGTTTCATATCACTGACATAGAATATCTGGACTTCAAAAGGGCCCCTACATCTCAAATAGCCTAAGGCCCCAATATCTCAAATAGTCTAGGTCCCCATCAAGTCTAAAACCGGTCCAGAGCTCACTCATTCTCTTATGTGTTGTAACAAACCAGTGTTAATAATTATTAACGTTTTCAATGGCGTGCTACAGTAAAGCACTATTGAAAATAATTTTTGATGATAAAGATACAATTTAGATAAATATAACTTCCAGACACATCGAAAAATACCCAACCTTGCAACCCTCGCAGATTCAAGTAAAAAACGTGTATTTCTCTGACTTAATTATTGGAATTCCGCATTTCTTACGCATCAAGCTAGACTTTTCAATAAATCAAGTATTTTGATTGGTTATAGCTGTGGAAATTATCTCAGTTCTACTACATTTTCTAGGCAAAACAACATTGTACTCCATTACTGATAGCACCTAAGATCGTATTTAATTATATGAAAAAATACTATTTTATTTATTGTTATTCATTTTAATTTCCATAATAATAAAAAATTATAACAGTTTTATTGTTTTATATTAAACCTTGCGCGTACCCCCTGACGTTGTCCACCGACCCCCTGCAAGGTACTACAAGCATAGTTGCATGTGTACGGACCACTTTGGGAACCACTGCTCTAGCATTTCGGGGTTGATGGTGGTATATAGTTTTACTAAGTACTAAACAACTATGAATATAATAATAACATTCCAAGATATTTACTGACCTAAGTCACTCCAAAAATTTAATAGTTAACGACATTATCTTGACCACACCCACCAGAAAATAGATGCTGTAAATCAAAATACTTGCGACACACCCCCTTTCCAGCTAAACCCAGGCCTGCATAGAAATTGTCTCCCATGGCTAATGACTTGCATGTAGATGTGCGAGCGAGTCTGAACAAAGACACCACAATAAACCCGGGACAACGTAGAAATTCTCTCCCATGGCTAATGACTTGTATGTAGAGGTGCGAGCAAGTCTGAACAAAGACACAACTAATCCACGATCGTGTCAAAAAGAAGACGTCAAGAAAGTAAGTAATAAAAGATGTTTAGAAACTGATAAAATATCCAGTAATTTAGAATATCAACAGATATTAAACAGAAAATAATTGAACAAGTCATTTATACAATAATGTAGGCAATTAGGAGTAGAATACATAAAAGTGAGAAGGATTCAAACAAGAATGGGATCTTTTTACAACTGCATGAAACTGGAATATGTGATTTAATAAAATTATGCATTCTAATCTGGAAAGAAATTTGACAAGGAACGGAATCCCATTATGAAACATGATCTTAGTAAAATACAAAATTAAACAACCCCGTACAAAAAAGTTTTTGACTATAAATCCCTTATATATGAGATATAACTAAAAGTATTGATTATGTTCAAACGCGACAAACATTTACAGACTGACACCAACTGATATCCCCTGGCTTTAAAACCGGGGGAAGGGGGAGGGGGTGTTGACATCGACGGGTGGCGTCAACGCGTGAACTCAACTAGCACGTGGAAGAAAAACAATAGCAAACTGTGAAATTGAATTACATTTGTTATTTAGAGATAAACTAAAAATGCATTAATTTAAGTACGGTACGTTTGATATGAAATTTTGATACGATACATTGTTAGGTGATACGAGTCTATGTGCAAAATTTTAGCTCGATAGTATCACGGAAAGTGTGTCATTTTTCACTTTTGAGAAAAATTAAATCTCTTTTCCATATTGAACAATTTTATGCGGACGTTTGAAAATAGTGGGGTTTTTTGGTTTGCAATATATTTTTCAAGGTTATTTCTTTTAGCGGTGGGCTTTCTAAAATCTAGCGTTACGAACGGACATAGCAGAGTATATATTTTGAGTATAT
>CALYLW010002531.1:0-43119 GCA_944989445.1 Ampullaceana balthica
ACCCGCTCATAAGCCGACCCCCCCCCCTAACGTTTTCCTCAAGACTTTGTCCAAAAGAGATTGGGTTTAGAACTAGTATATACGGTACATTATTGAATCGACGTAATGTAATCTAGAATGTTTTCCCTTCAATAAAACTATCGAAATTCCTTGTTGGAAATTTCGTTAAAATACTCATTCGAGTTTTTATTATTTGCCATTGTATCTTTTTTCCATAGAAGTCAATTGTCTACTGAAATCTACAAAGTCAAATGTCAAAGTTCTTCTCTCAGTTACAGAGTTTTTAAATGGTCGTTGATTGTAGGACAGAAAAGGTTTTCATGACTGTGAAACTAGGTCACTGAGATCATACAACGGATCATACAGTTATTTATGATAGTATGACATACTTATTTTATATCTGTAACAGATTCTGTACGTTCATAATCTAAGCTGAAATTTAGGTTTGTATTTACGTCGACACATACATATAGCTATTTCTTTATCACAATGATGAACAATTTAACCCTTAAAACTGTTTATCTACATTTAAGGATAACTCAAAAACAGTACGTAAAACGAGAATCATCAAAGTATTTTACTAAGATTTTAATAACTTTAACGTGTATATTATTGGAATATAAGCAATTGTGTAATGTGGCAACAATTATCCATTCATATCAGTCATAATGATGTGCGTTTTTTTCTAGGAACAGTTTGTTATTCTGTCAAAGCCATAACTTAAAAATATTGTACATACAATAACTTTCTACTTTTTATTGCATCCATTTCAGAGATTTTATTTGATAGAATGCTGTTAACTATACATTTTGAATTTTGATTTCTTTATTTTCTATTTTACCCATTTCTAGCCACTTTATATTACCTCGGTGTCGACAAAAACCTCCCTATCATTTCTGTGTCAAAACTTTTCATCCAAATACAGAGTTAGGCCAGGGAAGTTTTGGTAGGTGTTAATGAGAATTGTAAAAAATAAAATTAAAAAAACTCAATTTCTTGAAGTACAAGTAGAAAGAAACTCCTTAAAAAACAATAATCTTTTTTACCCACTAGTGACTCTTTAAGTTAAAGCTACTTACAGAAAAGTTCACAATGATGACAATAAGATTTTGTGTGTCAGTCGGGATCTACGTGAACTATTTTTACATCTGTCTAAGCGTGAACTTTTCAACTACTAAAGATATTCTTTTAAGAAATGAATTCAACATTGTAGTGGGATCCTAGTGCGGTAACTCCGCTCTTCAATGTACACCACCTTACTAATGTTTCACACCCTTAAAGTCTAATAAAAATGCAAGAATAGACATAAATTATGGATAAGCGTAGGTTGCAATAATCTTATGTATCGAAGGAGCGTATGTAACAGATAACGTAATACTTGTCGGTTTGAAAAATCAATATCTAAAATATATATTTTTTAAAGTATTACAATGGAAAAAACAAATGTTTTAAAACAATCGTACCTTGAAAATATTTAGTTACCGCTATATTATCCTGGTTTAATTATACTACGCATTTTATTGTATATATCGGGCATTGAAAAAAGAAAAAAATTGATTATGTATGAATGTAATTGGTTCATTACATCAAGTATAAAAACTTTATAACATCTTAATGCTTCAATGTTAAAAGGCTTCTTCTTCAATAATTGTTAACACATTCTCATTATCAAATCTATTCTCCCTCTAAGAAGATTTCTGGAGCAGTAACACCATCATCCCGGTTACATGAGAAAACATAAAACAATCCAAGGAAAGGTCACATGATGACGACATAATGTTTATCATACAACCGAATAGAAATAAAATGAACGAAAAACTTTTTTAAAAAGATGAGTCCCAGCTGCAGTGAGGAACGTAGAATCTCGCACGAAAAATCAGAAAATAATTTTTTAGTCACAAACTAAGTAGTCACACAAGGGGACTCTGAACTCTAAGTTTTATTGATACTTATTGTGATCGATTGTGGGATTTAATGTGAGATATAAAATTTGATCAACTAACACAAACGTTGTGACTACTTAGTTTGTGACTAAAAATTATTTTCTGATTTTTCGTGTGAGATTCTACATTCCTCACTGCAGCTGGGACTCATCTTTTTAAAAAAGTTTTTTTGTTCATTTTATTTTATACCTTTAAGCGTTAACAAAAGATTAGTCAAACTTAATTTCATTCATGAAAATATAAACTCTTTAAACAACACTCTAAAAACAATTTTTTTGACTATAAATCTCTATATATTAGACATAACTAAAAAGTATTTATCATGCTTAAACGTGACAAACATTTGCAGACTGAGATTCCCTTAAATACCATTTGTTGTAAAACGGAGGGGGCAGGGAAAGGTTTTGGATACGGAAGGTTGAACTTAACTCAGCGTAACGCGTAAAATGTCAACAAAAGCTTGCCGCTACATATAGAGATAAACTAAAAATGAATTATTTTAATTACATTACATTCGATCGATCTGAAAATTTAATAGCTTTATCCTCCCCACAAGCCAAACCTACTGTGAAAATTTCAGCTATTTAACAAGTCAAAAAACGTGTTTACGAGCGTTTTGAAAAAGTTGACGACAGATCCGGAAGCGTTGAATCGTTGACGCGTTGGCGACATATATAGATCCGGAATCTTTAACGAGTTAATAGTATAGGGGACTCAAAAAAGCCTGCTTTGTATAAAGAATGAACAAAATTGTGATGATGGATGAGTGTAATGGATTCATTATATCAAGTATATATGCTTTATAACATCTTAATGCTTCAATGTTAAAAGGCTCCTTCTTCAATAATTGTTAACACATTCTCATTATCAAATCTATTCTCCCTCTTAGAAGATTTCTGGAGCGGTAACACCATCATCACGGTAACATGTGATAACATAAAACAATCCAAGGAAAAGTCACATGGTGATAACATAATGTTTATCATACAACCAATTAGAAAAAAAGCGTGCAAGCACAAGGCAAGATGTCATCAACCTTTCACCACTCATATCGATTGATAGACTAAAGTGTCGGTAACAATGAAGCATAGGTAATACAATGCAAAAACCAACATAACTAATGGATTACAAATTGAAAAAAGTATCTAATAATCTAATACATAAGGCAATTAATTATAATTTGGAAATAGTTAACAAAGATAATCTAATACAAACATCAGATAGACATAGAGATCAAAACACTTTTCTGTTAAGTATGAATGATCAAACACATTCAAATTCTTGTTATTCCCGTCTGGAATATGGACGTGGAGTGGTTTGCCTTAGAAAACTTGGAAAACAAACAATATATCAACTTTTAAAACTCTAATAAAAATACAAAACTAGACATACATCGTGGATAAGCCTATAGGACGCAATTATCTTATGTAAAGAAGGAGCATCTAGATACGATTTAAACAAACCGATATGCATTTAGACAAGAGTCTCTAATTTTAAAAAAGTGTTACTAAGTTTACCATGGGTCAAGGGAAGTAATTAGTTAATTGTTTGTAATTTTTAATTAGTTTTAATTCAGCTAAGTTTAAAATTAATGAGGCTTGCTCATTTTATTTTTAATATTTTTTTACATTTATATTTGTATTTTAAAAGCCATTTTTAAAGTATAATGCAAATGTCTTAATTATATTTTTAAATCGTTATTCTTTAGAAAAGCAAACTATGTCGATAGTACAATTACAGCAATTTATTTTCTGTGAAATACAAATTTTGGGAAAACTCTTTATCTGCAACTGCACACAGAGTGTAAGTACATGAGGTACAATATTTATTGATATACATTAATACTGATGCACCTTGATGTAGCATGAATCTCTGAGAGCAAAAACCTATATAACATTAGAACAGATTTTTAGATAAACAAATTAAAAGAGAATAATAGAAATGTTAAGATAAATGTATGATGTTCAAGTTAGTTGTTTCTATGAAAAATGTTTGGAAATTTAAATTCATACTACTATCTGCATAATTTTGATTCTATGTAACTTATTACATTATGACATTTAGGAAAAATTTTGTTGTATCATTATGTACATTATTTTAGTAATACACATGGATACTGTGTATCTTTAATGTAAAATGAGTTTCTGTGAGAAATAATAAAAAAAAAGAAAAGAAAGAGTGTAAGTACACATTAATTCGCCCCTGTAATAGGGGAAGGACACAATTAATTTAAATGTGGAACAGCAAAAACACTTTCCTTCGAAAAGTGATCAGGCTATACAGAGCTCTCGTTAAAACCATTGTCCTGTATGATTGTGAGACTTTGACAATACTCGCTACCACTGAAAACAAGCGGGATGCAATTGAAAACAAATGCATGAGAAAGAAATCCTCCAGGTCTCCTCATTAATTTAATTACGGTACATTCGATTTATCTGAAATTTTGAGACATCATTTTTATCATCGGCATTAGTCTGCCTGCAAAATTTTAGCTCACTATCTTATGAGGAAGTGGGTTAAAAATCGATCGAAAGTTTTTACGGCACCGCCTGCATGCCTCAAGCAGACACCACGAGTTAATGTAAAAGATTTTTAAAAAGATACTCTTATATTTAAAAAAAATAGGTTTTTTATATGTTAAATAATGAATTGACGTAATTTGATATTTGGTTGTAATTTTAAAAAATAGTTTATTGAGTTTGAAGTAAATGAGACTTGCTAATTTTATTTACGATATTACTTTCAGGTATATAATTATTGAAAACGCCATTTTTAAGGCATAGTTGTAATTTTTGGTTTTTAAAAAGTCTTTATTTCTCAGAACATAAAACAATATCAATAGAATAGTTAAAGACATTTATTTGTTTTTAAAATTGAAATTCACTGATGGTTCAAATGCACATAATACCTGATAGTGTCAATACACTTTCATTCGCTCCTGTAATAGGGAAATACAAAAAAACTAATCATTTTAATTTCTTTTATGAAGAGACTAGCAAAAAAGCCCTTCCAAGGACGGTAATAAGTGTAGGGTGACTTGTGAAATTCATGGAAGAACATCACTACATTACCCACCCCCGTCTGTCCAGAGACCCTACCTCCCTCCACACCACGGTCTTCGAGAGACCCTACCTCCCCCACACACACCGCGGTCTTTACAGAGAACTTACCTCCCCCCCACACACCCCGGTCTTTCCAGAGACCATACCCCCAACACCGCGGTCTGTCGCGAGACCCTACATCCCCTCAACCGAAGTTTGTCGAGAGACCCGCAGTGTCGACCGGCCATACATGTGTATCACGTCAATGATACAATACATTATAGTTATAACAACATTACCCACCCCCGTCTGTCCAGAGAACCTAGCTCCCCTCCCCCACACCGTGGTCTGTCCAGAGACCCTACCTCCCCACACCGTGGTCTGTCAAGAGACCCTACCTCCCCCAACACCACGGTCTTCCAACCCCCCCCACACACCAAGGTGTGTCCAGAGTTATAATAAATAACCCGTAAATACAAAGTTTTTATTACAAATCCCAACGCGCACCGCTAAAAATAAACTCTTGGAAAAAAACTGCACCAAAAATAACTTATTTTGAACGTCGTTCAATGTGTAAATGAGACATAATTTTTCTCCGCTAATGATTGGCTGTAGGATTCTGTAGGAGTTTGAGGGATCAATCGCTATCGATGACCGCACAGAACATTGCCTTTTATTTTATAGGTTGACTAGACGTTAAACATATCAATACCATATAAGTATTGGACCCTAACTTTTTTATGCTGTCTAGATACGTATATATTTTTAAAATCCTTTATATTAACTCATGGCGTCTGCTTGATTGATTTCTTGCTTGTCGCAAAAACTTGAGGTTCGATTTTTAAGCAACTTCCCGTGATCCTATCGAGCTTAAATATTGCAGGCAGGCTGGTGGCGGCAATAAAATTAATGTATCAAAATTTAACATCGATCGAATGTACTGCAATGAAAGTTAATGAATTTTTAGATTATCTTTATGTATCGCTATGTAGCTTGTAAAAGTTTATGCTAGTCTGTAGCGCGGTGCATATTATATTGAATTTATATTACATAAATATTTATACCGATTTATTAATTTATTGCTTTCGAGACATTAATGTAGTGCAAGAGAAAAATGATGGTAATCTAACGACTTGTTGATATAAAGTAAACGCAGAATTTATATAGTGTTTTAAAAGTATGGCTGTTTTTTTAACAAGCAAACAATATGGTGATATGGGAAGAATTTGTACACTCGCCTTTCAAGTTTTATTATGATATTAGACTGCAGCCTCACACTAAATACATACTTAAATGACAATAAAGTGATTTGAGACATGCTAATTTTGAAAACGGAAATACCGAGTCACCACTGTATATATATTACATTTTAAGTTTCATAATTTAAAATTCCTTGCCATGAACTGGTTATTTGTTATATACTACAGCTGTCCACGCTAATCTAGCACGTTCACCGCGTTTAGAAGTAAACATCAGATAACTGTAGAATTCATTCATTAATGATGTACATTGAGTCTAATAATAAATAATATACCTTTACATAAACGTATGTGAGTACAATATTTTTACATTAGTTGTTTGTTGTTTTTTTTAAATATCTGATAAGCGCGATTAGACCTTCATTCACCGTATAAATGTAAGGAAAAAATAATCAATACAAAATTTAGTAGGAGTAAGTAAACAATCTTTTTATCTATAGAATTTGAACTGTAATATTTCATTTTTTAAAACCCCTCAATTATTTTAATAGTTTTTTTTTAAATAATAATATGGTGTAGAGCTAAAATAAATTGTGTAATACGTCACCAGTTGCAACGACTTCAGCAGATCTGACATTATTATTCCAGAAACATATTGCATTAAACAATTTTTACAGTACATATTTGCACACGATAATATTTACATTACGTTGAGTGAGATCAGTAATATAATATCTCGAGAAAATATAAAAACAATCGAAGTCAAAGTCAAATTGTTACAACATACAGTTTGTGGTTATAAAACCAAAATGACCACATAAAAAAGCATCCTACAAAGAAAGGCCTTTGAAAAGATACGATATACCGTATATACTCGTTCTATAGCCCGTTCGTTCATAAGCTGACCCCCCCTTTCCACGTTTGGAAGAGAAAAGTATTAAAAGTGTATAAGCCGCTCACAAGCCGACCCCACAAAAAAAATAGGACATCTTAAACAAAATGGAACACATTTTTTTAAAACTACAAGCTAAATCGGTCTTGTTGATTGTTTACTTTTTACTGCCTATCGTTGTCGTTGTGCTCTTTGTTATGCAAGAAATACCCGTATTTAAAAAATAATTATTTTGTAAACATTGACGAAAGCGCGTACATTAAAATTCGTTGTTGAAAACAAAATTTGTAAAACAATTAATTAAAACGTTCACAAAAATAAATAAAATGATTAAATGAGGTAAGTGCAGATGTTTAATAATATATTATAGCTTCTGGTAGAGCAGTCGAATCTTGTAGAATGTAGAAAACCACTTTCATGATCTACAATAACAACACCGATAATCAATATCAAGACAGAAATACGTTAATGACCCGCTTTATAGCCGACCCCCCAACTTTTTCCCTTAGATTCTATCAAAAAAAGATCGGCTTGCGAACGGGTATATATGGTAATCTACCAGCCACCATTCCTCTCGCTAGTGGACACATGTGAAAAAAAATTATAGTAAAAAGACTTACAAAGAAATAACTAATACTTGAATAACAAACTGCGGGGGGAAATCCAAACAAATAGATGTTCATTCAGAAAAGATTCCTTCATAAATAGTTTTTAAAATATTTACAAAAATATTACAACGTTTTTTAAATGTGTTAATACGTAATATAATGCATTGAATCGAGGTAGATAGTTGTTCATTTTGTTTATAATTTTAAATTAGTTTATATTAAGCCAAGTGTTTAATTAATAAGCTAATTACTTGCTAATTTCATTCAAGTAATTGATTTTATGTAATGGTTTATTGCAAACGAGCTTTAAAGCTATAAAATCATTGTTTTAATTTTTTTTAAATATTAAATTCAATGAGCCGAAAACTATGTTATTCAAACAGTTAAAGATATATATAATTTTTTTAACATACCGTTTTGCATGGAATTGGATCTATACTAGCAATATGATTAAAAGTGTCACTCCACTTTTATTCGCTCCTAAAATAGAGGATTAATTAGCATTTACCTTTCTAATATATGTCATGAATCCTTGGACTATAACTCTTTCAATACTGTAGAAAGATTGATTACATGTCAAACGTGAAAGTCTCTTCCAGATCCAGAAGTTTCGCAGCGTATTTTATACTAGGGGCAAGTACCCGGCTCCGCCCGGGTTTAACAACAACAGCAACAAAACAAAAACAACAAAAACAACAACAAAAACAAAACAACAACAAAAACAACAAAAACAAAACAACAACAAAACAACAAAAACAAAACAACAACAAAACAAAAACAAAACAACAACAAAACAACAACTACAACAACAACAACAAAACAACAACTACAACAGCAACAACAACAAAGCAACAACAACATGAAGGACATTGTCGTCGCAGGGCAAGGGATGTGGACAACAACAACAACAGCAAAAACAACACAAAAGCAACAACAGCAACAACAACAGCAACAACAACAAAAACAACAACAGCAACAACAACAAAAACAAAACAACAACAAAAACATCAACAACAAAACAACAACAAAACAACAACTACAACAACAACAGCAACAACAACAAAGCAACAACAACAAAACAACAACTACAACAACAAAAGCAACAACAACAAAGCAACAACAACAAAAAAAATTATTTTATGGCGATAATCTCCTTCTTGTTAATCTCGACACCAAAATGTTTATTAATTTGCGTCATTATTTTACGTCTTAATTTTCAATAATTTTTATTTTATATAGCTCATATAGGGAAAAACTACATTTTGGGTCCCCCGGGCCCCAGTATCTTATATATATGGAACGAAACCTGTTTAATAACCTTTCCGGTATAATTTTGTGTACGTGTACCAAATTTCACGTTATTTGGTTGTCTGGATCTTGAGTTATTAGGGAACAGACAGACAGACAGACAACAAATGCGGCTTATATATATAGAGACTAGGGGCAAGTACCCGGCTTCGCCCAGGTTTAACAACAACAGCAACAACAACAAAAACAACAACAGCAACAAAACAACAAAAACAAACAACAAAAACAAAACAACAACAACTACAACAACAACAAAGCAACAACAACAAAACAACAACTACAAAACAACAACAGCAACAACAACAGCAACAGCAACAACAACAGCAACAACGACAAAACCAACAACAGAAACAGCAACAGCAACAAAACAACAAAAACAAAACAACAACAAAAACAACAAAATCAACAACAAAATCAACAACAAAACAACTACAACAACAACGCAACAACAACAAAGCAACAACAACAAAACAACAACTACAACAGCAACAACAACAAAGCAATAACAACATGAAGGACATTGTCGTCGCAGGGCAAGGGATGTGGACAACAACAACAACAGCAAAAACAACACAAAAGCAACAACAGCAACAACAACAACACAGCAACAACAACAGCAACAGCAACAACAACAAAAACAACAACAGCAACAACAACAAAAACAAAACAACAACAAAACATCAACAAAACATCAACAACAAAACAACAACAAAACAACAACTACAACAACAACAGCAACAACAACAAAGCAACAACAACAAAACAACAACTACAACAACAAAAGCAACAACAACAAAGCAACAACAACAAAAAAATTATTTTATGGCGATAATCGCCTTCTTGTTAATCTCGACACCAAAATGTTTATTAATTTGCGTCATTATTTTACGTCTTAATTTTCAATAATTTTTATTTTATATAGCTCATATAGGGAAAAACTACATTTTGGGCCCCCGGCCCCCTGTATCTTATATATATGGAACGAAACCTGTTTAATAACCTTTCCGGTATAATTTTGTGTACGTGTACCAAATTTCACGTTATTTGGTTGTCTGGATCTTGAGTTATTAGGGAACAGACAGACAGACAGACAACAAATGCGTCTTATATATATAGAGATACTAAAATCCTTAAAAGGAGCTATTAAATGGTTTTTAAAAGGGACGAACAATTCACAAACGCTAACGATAAAACAAATTTCTTAGCTATAAATTTGATGAATAAAAATTGTTTTGAAATTGTTTGATCAGTGAACTCCCTTTATTCATAAATTAATTTTTTTGAGGCAAGAAAAAGAAAGGATGATCATTAGTTTAGAGCAGGGGCCGGCGAACTTTTATGCCCGTTACCTCTAAATAAAATTTTTTTATGTTGCCGTTAACCTTAAAGGCGCGAAGTCCTTCCCACATAACTTGTGAGTTTTGGGAACTTTGTAGTCCCCCCCCCCACGCCCACCGAGTCTACGCCTAAGCCCCAGCTGAAAACGTTTTAGAAGCCTGACAAGTGTCTAAAAATGACCCAAAAAGGATTATGCGTATGATGAAATTATAAAAGTTAACCGTCGAATATTATATTTTTGTTCTAACCGTTATAGGTCTAACGTCAGTGGCCATTCTTGATATAATGATAAATCTGACACAATTCAATAAAGTCGGATGAAGGCACATTAACTTTTTAAAAATAACATAAATTTATTATAAATTAACGTCATCAATTTTTATTATAAAACACAGAGGTTTTTTTTTAAATCTCATACGGTTCAGTTCCGTGCAGTGACTGTAATCATATGTGAGTAGCACTTTACACCTGACATATCGGTCTTCGGCATTGTCTGCCAAGAGTTTTCGGTTTCGGGTTGCATTCAGCTCCGCAACCCTACTCGTCTCTCGAGCAACCTAAAGCCCAACCTCTTTTCAACAAAATAAGAATATTAATAAACAGAGCTTTTTTAAAAATTATGCGTACACAATTGATTTACATGAAAAAAATATTAAAGGATTAAAATCGGGTGGATTTTATGTTTCAAATGAAACTGTTTTACCCCAAGGAATTCCCTTTTTACCTCAAATGGCGTAATTTAACCCTGTTCGCCGACCCCTGGTTTAGAGCAAAGAAATAATCAAGTTTTAAAATAATTTTTGAGTTTTTTTGCATGTACAGGAAGTTGTTTAAGAATTTATTCAAATTAAATTTTGTACATCTCAACACTGAATTTTATAACTTAACCAAAAAGAAATTCAGTGGGGAACATGAACTTTAATAAATGGACACAACTGAAATAGCCTATTTGAAATGAAAACATCTACGTGTGTTTTACTGATCGTTATATAATTTGTATGCGATAACAACGTCCTAAATTTTTCGAACGGCTGGATAAAATAAATCTCGAAAATACATAAAGAAAAAGGTGTAAAGATGAAATTTGCAAACAAATATTAATTCTTTAAAATTAAAAAGATAATTAGTTCAATAGTTCAATGTGTGGGGGTGTTGGGTATACAAATTAAAGATTTCTAATTTAGAAGGCAAAAGAGAGATCTGTAAGTGAGAGAGTGAGTGAACCGCATATGTTAAACCTCATAAGCGACTGCCCCACGTTTTTAGTCATATTAAATCGAAGTACTTGAACTTATAAGTTTTAAATAATTTTCTTCTTTTTTGTTCACTCATAGTAACGTGGTTTTTAAAAATCATTTTTTACTTCTATTTATTGTTTTGATCACACAATGTGTTTGTGTATATTGTAGTTCAAATTAGGCCATCAGTATCATACTAAGTTAAAACTTTATTAAAACTGAAAGAATGTACAAATATTTTTTCATCTTCATCGATCAGTTACATCGGTGGTGTAGCTAGGGATGGTGTCACCCGGTGCGGCTAGGTCATTGTGTTCCATCACCACACGTCACAGTTTATTTGATTCGCAATATTTAATGTTTCTTTTAAAAACACATACAGAGTACGACAGAAGAAATGTAAATCATGCACACAAAACTACACACCTGGTTGGAGTTGTAAATGAGAAGCAAAAACTGATCTTGGAATTTTAAAAAAAAAGATAATTATTAAAAATAATAATATCTTCATACAAATAAACAGTGATTGAACATGAGGTGTCCAGCTCAATACGACAACTTGTTATTTACATAGATACAAACAATTAACACAATCTATATATAAAGGGTAGCATAAAGTGTGTATAAGTATATAACTTATATTAGAAACAATAATGTATTTCTTATACTAATAAACAAATCACATCTTACCATCAGAACTAGCAACCGGAATAACAGTTGGAAGACACAAAGCACTGTGAAATTAATTGTAGCATAGAAGAAGTGTTTCGAATTTTCACCATATATCTTGTTGAAAGTCATTTAAGACTTGACCTCATTTTCTTCAATATGTTACGGCTATAATGAAATACAATTTGATGGAGGTTCGTATAAGAATAATGGAAGATTACTACTGATTTACGGATCATAAAATTTCATTGTGCCCTGTCTCCGTCAACTCGCTTGGCGTGATTCCTCACGGCCCACTTTTGCCTGTCTAACACTCTTAGTAAGTATTAATTCATTAATTTTAAATACTGGCAACTTTGTACTCAATATTAAAATCAATTTTTCTGCTAAGTGGTAACAAACTCAAGAAACAAGAAATTGAAAAGGTAACGGGTTATAGGATTGGAGGGAGGAGTGAGATGTTTAGGAATAGACAGTAGTAACTCGGTAACTCAATGTTGTTGGTGTATTCTAGACAAAGTAATTGTCGTGTCAAATAATAAAACAAGGGTTGTTATTATTAACAACACAAAACACCGTCTATTTATATTATATGCTGTCTGCTCCTTATGCATGTCAGCATCGTCATGTTTTCGTTTTTTTTTATTCATTCAAAGAATCAAAACCTATTAGTGTTAGCGCTTTTTGTTTCATGCTCAGCGAAAACAGATGTGTTAAATTTAGCACTGCGCGAATAAACGATTAATTAATCGATTGATAGTTAAAACATTTTATCGATTAAAATTAATTTGATGGCTTTAAATTCGATTAAAAAGAAAAAAAAATCAACTTTTTTAAAATTATATATTTTTCGTATACTTTTCCCTCGTATTATTATTATTTATTTAGTCGTGCATACGTAAAACAAAATGTTTTCCTTCTGTATTTCTTGCATAGCAGATCGAATTTGCTGTATTACGTCACACACTTTGAGAGCCATGGAATTACCGCAACTTAGCCGATTTTGCGAAATAATCAATCGCGACTTAATGGGATCTATATATGCGTTATAAATATTTAATTTATCGAAATTAATCGATTAATTGTATAATTTTTCCACGATTAATCGAACAAAATGTTTTTATTCAGTACCAGCCATAATCAAATTATGCTGTAGTTTATCGGGCCTGTAATTTATTTCACGTTAAAATATATTTCTTCTAGGATTTTTCATGTTTAACGTATAACACAGCATATATTTAAAAAAAATTAAAATTAAAAAAAATAAATTGATAAATTGTTCGTGGGCCGCAATGTGAAAACATAGAGAGCCGCAGTTGGGCCACCGTTAGTAAAGACCAATGGTGGCCAAACCGCAGCTCGCGAGCCGCATGCGGCTCCTCTGTGTTCACATTGCGGCCTTATGGACAATTTATGACAGATATAATAAAGATTACTGAAAGATTTCCAAGCCATGTTTAATGACTCTTGGTGATTTAATGCGGCTGACAAAGTTGTTGTTTTTTTTTAAAATTATAAAATGGCTTTCAGATATTTCAGGTCTGGCCACCCCTGGTATAGACATAGCAGCCATATTTTCACAGGTGCCTGGGCGCAATTTTGCTACCAGGGTAATCGCACAGCAATGGGTACTCGGGTTCCAGGGTACCCCTTGACAGGCGTAGTGACAACTTAGTGTTTGTTGTTATACTACCGTATCGACAAAAACACACATTTAAAAAAAGAAGCGTGCATACAAAGAAAAGACTTACAAAAATAAGATATAATCTACCATCCAACACTCATCTCGTTTAGTGGACACTGGCATGAATTAAAATATAGTATAAGTATTACAGTAAAAAAAATAACATAATGTACGAATAAGAACTGGGAAAAAAGTATCCAAACAAATAGAAATGCATTCAGAAGATGGTCTTTTATTTAAAATATATTTTAAAAAGTTTGTATTAGTACGTAATGCACTGAATCAAGGGAAGTAATTCTTAATTTTGTTTGTACTTTCAAATTAGTTTATATTAAGCAAAGTGTTAAATTAATAAGACTTGCTAATTTCATTCAAATAATTGAATGTATCTAAATGTTTAATGAAAATGAGATTTCAAAGCTATAAAATGATAGATTTAGTTTTAGGAAATTGTTGTTTCTCGAAACTGAAAACTAAGTTATTCAAACAATTTCGAATTTCTTCCATGTTTAAATGTAGTATTTCGTCTTTCGTTGCTATTTGACAGTTTAATTCATTGTACAGTGGTATGCAGCTGTCATTCGGTCCTAACTAGGGAATAATTTATCATTATTATTATTTTTATGTGAGGCATGATTTCAAGTCTCTTACATTTACAAAACCATATATTCTGTGATATAAGACGACCTCTTAACAATTAAAAATCTCATCAAAATTCCGATGTCGTCTTATAGCCGGGTATCGTCTAATTGCGGGTATCGTCTTATAGCCGGGTATCGTCTTATACGCTCTTCTATCGTACGACCGTTCGTTCCGTTCCGCGGTTAGATGAAGGGACAACTGGGGAGAGCGGAACAAGCCCATCCAAGCAGGCTTTAGATGCAGGCGGAGAGAAAATATAAAACGCGCTTTCCCTGGCTGGTTCTGTACAGTACAGCAAAAGTGTCTGCGATTTGCCTGGCTGGTTCTGTACAGTAAAGCTCAATTGTCTGTAATTGCAGTGTACATTGAATGATAATTCGTGTTTTTTTTTATTGAATAACGAGCAACAAAGCCCGTCCAAGGACGTTCCGCCACCGTTCGGAAGGCATGTTTTAACTCTTCTCCAACAGCCGTCTCGACCGGCTTACATGTGCATCACGTCAAAAATACTATTCATTATAGTTAAAATAAATAACTCGTAAAAACAGAGCTTTTGACTATAAATCCCATCGCGCATAACTCAAAATAAAGTCTTGGAAGAAATACTGCACCAAAAATAACTCGGTTTTGAACGTCCTCGTAAATGGCGTAAACGTGTTCAATATGATTGGCTGTAGGAGTCATATGTGTTTGAGGGACCAATCGCTATAGATGACTGGACAGAACCGACCGAAACTTGCCTTTTATTATATAGGATGTATTTTACAAAATTATTAGTGAAAATAAAAAAAAACTATACGACCACTAAACACTAGATCAGGGGTCGGGAAACCATGGCTCGCGAGCCATATCTGGCTCTTTCGATGGCTGCATATGGCTCGCAGCAAAATGTTCAGTATAAAGAAAAAAAAATTCTTCATGCTCCTTAAATCTCAATAATGATTGGGAAAAAATCCTTTAAAAAAAACACACACACACACAAAACTCGTCCTAAGTCAATAACATTATTAATTAATTTCATATTTTTATGGCTTAAATAATGTAAAACATTCTTGAAAGTTTGGAAGCGGGAACATTTTTTGGCGGTCGCATGTTGGTTGATCAATCATTTCTATCCGAATAGTAATGAGAAGCGCCATTCGTGATAGAATACATGAAATAATCGAGGTCAATTTCTGTAACATTAGGAGTTAGATTGCTATTTAAGGGAGAGAGATTTTGGAATTCGGGATCAACGTGATCGCAGTGATTTATGTGGAAAAGTTGCAAAAAATACATTGTTCAAGTGAGGTTGGTGTATATTGCTTTCGAAAATAGCGGACGAAGTGTGCATGTGTAAAAGGGTACGCCCAACAGATTGTCGTCGGATCAGTAAGTTAACTTTCGTTTTAATCGCGTTCTAGTTCTAAGATAACTAATTTTAGAAACCTTTTTGAAAAAATGGCTAAAAGGAAGAACGACGATAAGTATCGTAATTTTCTGCAGGAATGCACAGAGGAATTTTCCTTTATAGAGAGAACGGGTTCTGCAGTGTGTTTAATATGCAGTGATAAAATTACGTCTATGAAACGGTCAAATGTAAAACGACACTTCGAGACATGCCATTCTACATTTGCATTGAAATATCATGCGGGTGACAGAAGGAAGAAAGCATTTCAAGAATTGCTATCTAGAGTGCAAGCTGATCAGCAGCAAATCCGTGTTTGGACACAACAAGGTGACTGGAATTCGGGTAGCTTTGCTGGCGCTTTAGCTATTGTATGAAACGGAAAGCCATTCACAGCTGGGGGAGTATGCCAACACATTCATAGTGCTAATGAACTTTTTGATGACTTTTCCAATATTTTAAGGACAAAATAATTAAACGGATAAAAAGAAATGTCTCTGTCGGCAAGAACTGTTCACAATCGTAGCATCATGATGTCAAATCAAATTGAGGGAAATAAATGGGACACCGTTTTTCTCTCTCGCTTTGGATGAGTCAACAGACGTCAGTAATTTATCCCAGTTCATCGTGGTTGCAAGGTATGTTGTCAGTGAAACATTACATGAGGAAATTCTTGCTGTTTTGTCTGTGAAGGGCACAACGAGAGGGCAGGATTTACTCGAGTCCTTTGCTGAGTTTGGTAAAGAAAATAATCTACCGATGCATAAACTTGTTTCGGTATGCACTGATGGTGCTCCGTGCATGGTGGGGAAAACAGCGGATTTGTCGCTCTTCTTTGTGAGCATGAAAACAGACGCATCCTAAGCGTTCATTCCATCCTACACCAGGAGGCTCTTTGTGCTCAGATGTGTGGCGAGCAGCTTGGTGAGTTGATTTCGCTGGTAGTTCGGGTAGTCATCTTTATTGTTTCACGAGCATTAAATGATCGCCAGTTTAAAACACTGCTTGATGAAGTTGGGAATAATTATCCTGGACTGCTTCTGTGCAGCAACGTGCGTTGGTCGTCAAGGGGAAAGTGCTAAGCCTTTACGGCTTGTCTGAGAGAAATCAGGACTTTTCTTGAAATGAAGAATGTCGAGCATCCCGAGTTAGCTGACACTGAATGGCTCCTGAAGTTTTATTATCTCGTAGACATGACAGAACATCTAAATCAGCTCAATGTGAAAATGCACGGCGTTGGAAATACAATCTTATCCCTGCAACAAGCAGTGTTTGCATTTGAAAACAAGCTAGAACTCTTCCTCGCTGACATTGAAACATATCGTTTACTACACTTTGAAAAACTGAGATAGTTCAAAGATATGCGCACATCAAGTTACCCTGCTCAACATCTTAATTTTCAGCAGCTAGCAGGCTTCACGTCCAATCTCCTGCGGTCATTTAAAGCGAGCTTTGGAGACATTCGCGAGCACACCCGTCTTTTTAAGTTCATCACCCATCCTGACAGGTGTGTGCAGTGGACAGCACTGACCTGTGTGGCATCCCCGGAGTCTCCGTCAGAAATTTTGAGCTCCAAGCCGCTGACCTGAAGGCCTCAGATAACTGGATGAATAAGTTCAAGTCAATGAATGAAGATTTGGAAAGACTTGCACGACAGCAAGCAGAGTTGGCGAGCGAACACAAATGGGTAGAAATGAAAAAAAACTTCAACACGCAGACCAGCTGATTGTCAAAACTTGGAACGCGCTACCCGTCACACACAACACACTGCAGCATGAGTATTGCTGTACTGACAATGTTTAGCTCTACGTATGCATGCGAGCAGACTTTCTCACATCTGAAGAACATCAAGACCAACCACCAATCACTTTTAACGGATGGAATTCTCCACGCCTGCATGAATCTTAACCTCACCACGAATCAACCAGACTACAAAGCCATTAGCAAATCCATGCAGCACCATAAGTCGCATTAATGGTAAGTAATACTCATTATTCATTAGTTTAGCAACAGCATGACAGTGTTATTAAAAAAGATTTCAGAGCCATAATTATTGTGATTTTAGTATTGAAATTACACAAAATGCACACATTTACTTGAATTTTTAGTTTTAAGAAATATGTATGGCTCTCAAAGAATTACTTTTCATAATATGTGGTGTTTATGGCTCTCTCAGACAAAGGGTTTCCCGACCCCGGCACTAGATGAATGTTGAAAATCCATCTCTCTCTCTGCGGACTACAAATAGAAAGAGACATGTAGCTCCTTTTAGTAAAGAAATTTAGTAAATTCACAACACATTATAGCAAGGAATGGAAACGTCAAGACACGTACATGAATAAAAGTGAAAAACATATGTCCACAGCAGGTGACGATACTAGATAAAATTTACATTTCTTTATATGTTATAATATAATAGTTTTTTTTTATTTGTTTAATAAAGATTTTGAAAATGTAAAACCTTAAAAATTTAAGTCAATTTGGGAACTTAAAGAAATATCATAATATGAATATAAACGTGTATAATAGTAACAGGTCTTTTTAATTTCCATCTTAGCTCATTAAAAAATAATTTAAAATTAAAAACAAAAATACAAATTACGTCCCTTCATTATTTTAGATATGAAAACATTTTAAAAAATAAATGAGTGACTCTTTTTTTATTGCTTTTCTCTTGTTCAGATACTTTTTCAGTTTTTTTTTAAATTAAATTTTCGTACTTTATTTGCATTTTAATCCTAATACTTGATTTTTACCAGCACTAATAAAAGTCAGAGGAGTCATAATTGGTAGATGATAACTTATCTTTTCAAAGGCCTTTCTTTGAATACACGTTTCGTTTTGTGTTTTGGTCTATTCCGTTGTACAACAAACTTTATGTTGATTCCACGTTTCTTTTTTTCCGAGTGTTTTACGTTTTCACATTTAACTGGGATGATAATGTTACTGATCCGGAAATCTTCTAAGAGTGTGAACAAATTAAATAATGAGAATGCGTTTTTCGCTGGGTGAAGAAAAAGCCTTTTAACAGTGAAGCATTGAAATGTTATAAAGTATTTCTACTTATATGAATCTATTACAGTCCTGCCATCTTCACTTGTTCAGTCATTTAATTTCATATGCTTAATAAATGAACAAAAAATTAAAAAAATTATAAATCCGTAAAAAACAAAGTTTTTGACTAAAAATCCTTAATATACGAAACATAACTAAAAATATGATCATAATAATACGCATCGCACGACAATCCAAAAATCCAAAATTTTAGTTATGCCTCATATATAAAAGATTTACAGTAAAAAAAATTACTGCAGTCTGCCTGCTACATTTCAGCTCTATTTGACCATGGGAAAAGGTTTATAAAAATATGTTTAATATAATGCGCACGCGCGAATGACTAGCATTTAAATTTACAGATCGTGAATACATTTTTAAAAAGTATGGTCAATATAATAGGCATCGATCGCGGCGACAGGAAAATATTAAAAAGTTTGTTCAATATAATACGCACCGTTACAGTCTAGTACAAAAATGTACATGCTACATATAGATATATAGAGATAACTAAAATTAATTAATTTAAATACAGTACATGCCCTCGATGTGAAAGTTTGGTATATCATATGTATTGTTGCCACAAGTCTGCCTACAAAATTTCAGCTCGATATAATAAGGGGAAATGGGTTAAAAATCGATCCAAAGTTTTTGCGACAAGCAAACAATCAAGCAGACGCCACGTGTTAATAAAAAGGATTTAATAATAAAAAAACAGGTGAGTTTCATGCCTACTAAAAAGATTTACACCAAACTGATGAGTCTGTCTGTTGGCCTCAAGTAACAATTATTTTTAAAAATAATACTGTGAATAAGTTACACACAAATCCTACTAAATATAAATATTGTAAAGTGTATTTTCTGAATTGAAAAAGTGTTGAATTTTATTTGTTTCCTGTATGCATGTAAGGATATACTATTGTTAGACTCACAGAACATCATTAATGAATTCTAAAGTCATGGGATGTGAACCTCTTCATTATTAACATAGTTGAAGATTTTTAAGACTTACTATCAAATCACGAGGAGCGGCTAGACTTGCGTAGACATCAGTTGTATAGAATGAATAACCAGTTTATAGCACGAAATTTCGATATTATCAACCTTAACGTTGGAATCAAATATATATCATTTAAAATATAATATGTGTTGGTTTAATTCTTCGTAATATATTAAAATATCTTTGTGTTAGATGCTAGTACTGCTAGTAAGAATTCCATATGCATTAGGGTTGTCATTTTCTAAAGGCTGTCCTCACTTTACATTATTATGTTCATTAGGACCATTATACAAAAGGCACTCGTTCTGATGTTGAAATATTTAAGATTGAAACTCCTAGAACTAAAATATGTGTAAGCTGACAGATACATGTTTTTAATAAGTTTAACTGTTCATTACAAATATTGAAATTCATTTTGGTAGCTTACATCAGTGGTCCTCAACCCCCGGGCCCAGGAGCAGTATTGGGCCGTGGAACATAAGTTACCGGGCCGCCAAAGAAAAAATGAATTATTTACATTTTATTTACAGTGGTGATTTTCTCTCTGGATCGTGCGTCTTTTCATACCAGCGGCAATAGCTTGTAAACCGTTTTGGCGGCACACCGTCAAAAGAACAGCAATAACACATTAGCGCAGATCAGAACAACCACATACAATTCTTTGTGCTCTCTAATCGGCGCAGCTCTTATGTGTGCGATCTTATGTCGGGGCTATTATTTCGGCACTCTTATTTGGACGCTCTTATGTCGGAGATCTTTTGTCGTGCGCGCTTTCGCTCCTGAGAATTAATCTACAGATTGTATCATTCACAGGGAAATGGCAAGCCAAAACTTGTCTCTAAAATTAAAAAGTTTATTGATTGATGTCGTTAAAGTTATTAACTACACGCCCTTAACTCACGATTGTTTGAACAGCTTCGTGATAAGAATGACGCAGCAACCAGCTGTCGTTTTTTAAAACACAGAAATGAGACGGTTATCCAGAGGAAAATCGCTAACAGAGTATTTGAATTACGAGAGCAATTGCAAAGATTTCTCTTGGAAAAGAATTCACCGCTGGCAGCACATTTTAGTGAAAAGGTATAGGTCGCAAAACTTTCCTACCTGTGTGACATATTCAGCAAGCTTAATGAATTCAATGTGTTTCTTTAAGGGAAAAAAATATATTTTCAAATTGGCTGATAAAGTAGCAGTGTTAAAACCAAACTGGAGTTGTGGGAGGGCGCGTGAACAGATGCATTTTGAATATCTTTCAAACATTAGTGGGCATTCTAGCGATATTGAGCCTAAGTATTTATTGTCCCAGTTGGTGCATGATTACCTGTCTTTGCTTTAAAAGAGTTTGAGCGCTACTTCCCAACCATAGAAGACGCTCAAACTGGTATGGAATGGATCCTTGACCCATTTGTCAACAGAACAGGCGAGTCTTGAATGTCTGTGCAAGTAGAAAGTCAACTACTCGAGATTGCAATTAGCAGCGGTATTAAAACTGCGTTAGAGAAAACAACACTTCCAGTTTTCTGGATTAAAGTCAGTTTGGAATATCCTGAGATTGCCCCGATCTAAATAATTTCTGACATCTTATCTGTGTGAAGCGGAGTTTCTGTGGTAACAACAACCAAACCAAAACAAAGCAATAAACTTGACATAAGACGCACACTGTTACCACCAGATGGAGCCGTCTCGTTCAGAGAAACAAGCTCAGGGTTCTCATTGATGTAACGTTCTATCAAGTAAAAATATTAAACCATTTTTAATTCATTTTGGTATAATTGTATTTTATTTTTAAGGAATTTTTAAAACAATTAAATTGAAACTATAAAATCAAAAACAATCTAATATACTTGCATAAACATGGGCCGCAGTAAAATTATCAAACTTTGACCGGGCCCCCGCGATAAAAAGGTTGGTGACCACTGGCTTACATTAGTGAAATAAATATGTTAACTTCTTTAATATATAAGCATAGGACGCAATAACGTTCTGTATACAAGGAGCGTCTGTAACAGATAAGATAAGATAATGTATTAATTAGCACCTAGTAAGTTGATAAGTTAAAGTTAAAAAACCCTCCCTGTAGCACCATTTCGTTGTCTCGATGACGTTACATCCATAACATGGAAACACTAAATAAATTCTTCATTATATGAATACGTCGTTACATTACCTTAGATTCATGCGTATATTTATACTATAATTTGAATTTTTAACCACTAAAAATCTTCTCAAAAGTCCGGAGTATCGTCTTATACACAATATAGATATAGACAAATCAATAACACTAAACATAATACCATACTCTATAAACAAGAAACAACAAACTATAAGCTGAAAAATACATTCACAATACAGAAAATACAACAGTTATCACAGACTTCATAGGCATTTTTTTCAACAATCAAAATTACACCAACATAACAGTAGAAAGCATGTTTAGACAAACAATACAAAACATGATATTAAACATGACAGAAAATATTTAAGGTTTTTATGTTTAAGAAAAAATATATAATGTACATTTTATTTGTCAAAATCACATATATGTTAAATATAGAAACATAAATTGTAAGTTAAATGCATATTACTAGTTGTATTTTGTTATTTTTGAATGCATATAAACTATGTCATTTAGAAATAGATGATAGTTATTTCCGGGTGCAAATGATAATTATATTGTATAATATTTACAAAATTAGAGACATTATTTTATGTGGAATGCCACTTATCTTCAATCCCTATACTTGGTGATACAAAGTAAGTGGATGGCAAAAATTCACCTGGCCCTACATATCTTAATTTTAATGAAATAAGGTAATAAACTCAAGCTATTTAATTTATTTAAGATGATTCGATTAATAAAATATTGATTATTATAGTAAGACAAAAAAAATTATAAAGTGACACCCCACTTATAATCGCTAATAATTAAGTGGATGAAATAATTTACTTTTACCTTTTAAATGTATGTAGCAATTCCTGAACTTTTTCAATACTATATAAAGATTCGAATATAAATCCAACCTGATAGTATCATCTAGGTCTAGAAGTTTCTAAACGTATCGCATAAACTAGAAACAGTATTTGGAAGAGGAAGGTATTACATTAAAATTTGTAGGCTTGAAAATGGACGCCACAAGACAACGAACGCTAATGATAAAAATACTGCAAATGAACAAACTGAGTCAGATGAACAGGATCAGTACATAAATATTACTAAAATACTACAAGAAAATCAAACTAAAGAAATGAACAAACCTTTTCCATTACAAGACGTTACAGGTACACTGCACACCATGAATAAATACAAAACACCTGGGCCAGATGGACAAACTACAGACGTTTACAACTTCTACTTCAATCCCTTATATTAACTTCACGGTCTTGTCTGTCGCGATCTCTCTCTCTCTCTCTCTCTCTCTCTCTCTCTCTCTCACTCTCTCTCTCTCTCTCTCTCTCTATCTTTCGTGGGTGGTCAGTCGGGAGGTAAAACAAAAGTAAAATAAAACAAACCCGTAAAAACAAAGTTTTTTTCTATAAATCCCTTATATTTGAGTCATAATTAAAAGTATTGATTATGTTCCAAAGTCACAAATATTTACAGACTGACACCGAGTGATGTCCCCTGTCTTTTAACGGGGGATGGGACGTGAGGGGGTGTCGGCACGACGGTCGACGTCTAAGCGTCAACTCAAACATTCACGTGGGAAAAAAACAATAACAAACAGTGAATTTGAATTACATACCTCATATAAGGATAAACTAAAAATGCATTAATGTAATTACGGTACGATCGATCGATCTGAAATTTTGATACGATGCATTGTTAGGTGAGACGGGCCCGTGGGTTAAATTTCAGCTCGATCGGATCACGGTAAGTGGGTCATTTTTTACTTTTGTTTTTCCGCCCGCCCGCCCAAGACAGACAGAGATGACGACAGAGACGCCGGTGAAGTTAATATAAGGGATTTAAAAATGACACACTTCTCGTGATGCTATCTAGCTTAAATTTTGCACATAGTCTCGTGTCACCTAACAATGCATCGTGTCAAAATTTCAGATCGATCGAATTAAATTAATGCATTTTTAGTTTATCTCTATTTAACTATATGTAGCGGCCTGCTTTTGTTTACATTCACGTGTCACGCTGAGTTCAGTCCAGCCATCCGTGACCACACAACCCGCCCCGTTTCACAGCAAGGTGAGTTAAGTCAGTTTTAGTCTGTAAATGTTTGTCGCGTTTGAACATATCAATACTTTTAGTTATGTCTCATATATAACCGATTTATACTAACAATTCTTTATATTCGTTTTATTTGTGTACCTTTTCGTTCGTTGAGGAAGGCTCTTTGCTGAAACGTTCGCTGTTTTGTTAGGTCCTGTCAGGCTAACTCATACCCTGTTTACATGTTATACATTTACTGACCATGTGCAAATGAGCATTTCAGTATGTCAAAGCAAGTTGGCTCCTTTCATATGAAACATCAACGCCCCTCTTAACTGTCAAGCCTTCTAGCCGCTATGGCTTCCCACCCCCCCCCACACTCTCTCAATATCAACATTGTCCTTGATTGATCTGTGCCTATTAAGCCCGTTTCCTTAACTCGTAAACACCGTAAGTCAGGTGTGTTGTATTGTGTGCATAATTTACATTTCTTATGTCATACTCTGTATGTGTTTTTTAAAGAAGCATTCAATCGTGCGAATCGAAAAAAGTGTGGGGTGTTGTGATGGAACACAACGATCTAGCCGCACAGGGTGACAAGCTCCATAGCTACACCGCTGATATAACTGATCTGTAAAGATGAACACTAATTAAGGATCTTAGTATCTAAAATCATTTCTGAACCTATAAAGCTGAATACCAACAAGAGTTACTTTTTATGCAAATATGTATACAGCCGTGAAAGGGTTAGAGTCGAAACTTTATTCAGAATTGTTATGGTTAGGTTCTAGCAGCGTTGTCAGTGACAATTTTTGGAAAAGCCTAGCCAACACGTTTAAAAAAAAACACACATCCTAAAGAAAAAACCTAAAAGTCACAAATCCCACCCCCACCAATAAAAAGCCATATTTCTTATTTCAATTTTATCATCTTTCAAATCATGTTATTGGCATTCAAGTATTTATTTAATCCAGTGTTTCTCAATTATTTTCTGTTATGCCCCCCCCCCTTTTAGGAAGAAACGAAACATATCGCGCCCCAGCTCGACTGTAAATAGTATCATTTGTCTATAAAATTGTTATAAATACACCTCTGCAAAACGGTCAAACCAGCCCCCCCTTTGCGGAGCCTCTTATACAAAACTGACTCATCACTAATTCTCCAACTTACCGTGTAAGTAGAAGTATGAAACTTTGGGAAGTTTTTGAGTACCCTCCCGCGATGGTAACAGACGTTAAAAATATAAATTATCACTCACTTCCGGGGGGGGGGTGCGGGGGCCCAAATATAGGTATTCTCCTTGTATGAGCTATATAAAACAGACTCGTCATTAAATATCCAACTTCCCGTGTAGGTAGGAGAATGAAACTTTGGTTAGTTATTGAGTACCCTCACGACGAAAAAAAATTAAATTATCAGCTCGATAGTATAACGAGAATTGTGTCATTTTGTGTTAGAGATTAGCGGCGCATTCGTCCTCGGCGCCCTTGTTAACTTCGTAAAATGTCACGCCATTGTTACTCCTCTGACAAAACATAAATGGGCCTTTTTAAATTTAAAAAAATCTTATATGCAAGTCAAAATCTTATGAAATTTTTCTTCATTCGTCGTCTAACTGTTCATATGAAAGAAAACAAACTTTACTTAGAAATACCAACACAATTGAGAGAGCCGCTGTGACAAGCAAATGGTTTTTATCTAACACGTCCCTCACCCCCCCCCCTCAACTCCCATCCCCATCACACTTTAAACATCACCTCTCTAATTAGGTGAAGGTTGTATAGCAGACTGTATACAAATACATTTTTTATGTTGATGCACATTTCAATGCTGAATTTAAAACCAAAAAAAAATGGACGGTAACCAACAACTTTTCAACACTTTGATGCTTAAAAAACAATGTAAATTAAACAAACCTGTAAATACAAAGTTTTTTTATAATAAATCCCCTATATATGAGACGTAATTAAAAGTATTGATTTTGTTCAATATAATACGACAGACTAGCCCAAACATTTACATAGAGATACATAGAGATAAACTAAACATTCATTAATTTAATTACAGTACATGCGATAGATCTGAAATTTTGATAGAATACATTGTCAGGTGACAAAAGTCTATGTGCAAAATTTCAGCTCGATGAGATCACGGGAAGTGGGTCACTTTGTACTGTTTTTTTTCCGCGGGCGGGACCATGACAGACAGACAGAGAGACAAGATGGTGAATTTAATATAAGGGATTTTAAAATATCAGATAATGTTTTTATATAATAAATATTTTGATTTTATAGGATTTTAAAAATTGAAACGTATGTGTAAAATTTCTTTAAGTCATTGTTTTAATGTTTTGTTTAATTTTTTGTTTAATAAATGTGGAATTCTTTTAACACTGAAAAATATTTCAGTCCCCTCATTTCTGTTTTAAACTATCTTTTCAGTATTTATATATATTTTAATGTATTTGTTAATCAGTTATTTGATAAATAAATCCGGAAGAGATTTAGAGTTTTTAAGCTTGTAGATATAACATACTTGTTGTTAAATAGCGTTATTATTCAAAGTCACACCTCGTCCGCCCGAACTGCCAGCTTTTTCATGAGCTCCGCCTCGAGCCTCAGTTTGGCATCTTTGATGTTATGGTCAGGAAGCGACTCCAGTGCATGACCTTCGCAATACACGCCATCTTTTAAAAAACTCCTACTTTTGTTTGTACTCCCTAGAGAGCTTAAACTTGAGATGTTGTTGAAAAAAATTTTAACCGTCAATCTGACCACAAAATTAATGATTACATTTATTTTGATGATCATGTGAGTAGATAATTCTGAGCTTTTTAATAAAATAACTAGCAAGCATTGTCTTGAAATTGTATTAATCAATCAGGTTGACAGCTGGGAAATTGAGTGGCAGACAAGTTGCTGAGAATGATTGAATTTTAATTTCATTGGTCCAACATTAAGACATCTTCAGGCGATGAGAACTGGTCAATCATGAAAAAAACAATTACGACGCCCTTGCAGGATTTCTGGAATTACAACAGTTTTTCTTCTAATCTAGCCAGTTGTGTGTGAGTGGATGGCCAAGTTTGGCTTAAGCCTGGCATATCCACTGACTAAGTAAGTACAGAGACGTATTCAGTCAAGGAAGGCAATGTAAAGGGACATAAGCCATGTTAATCTGTAGACTGTGTTGTTGGTACACTATTTATGCAAAATATAATCTGATTGTTACTATTGTAAAAACATTATTTAGAAAGTAAATTTTTTCATATTTCTCTTTAATAGAAAAGTCGGAAACCACCGGGCTAGAGATGCAATCACAAATGAGTCTGTTATCAAAAAATATTTAAAGAGTCTATCTATGCGTAACTGAATGCATTGAATCAAGGGAAACAATTATTCTTTTTTTTTAATTTTAAATTAGTTTACATTAACCTAAGGGTTAAATCAACAAGATTTGTCAATGTCATTCATTAAATTTAATTTTTCTTTAGATGTTTTTAAAAAAAAAGAATTTTAAAGCTATTAAGACTGTGTTTTCATTTTTGAAAATTCTTATTCCCGATGCAGAAAACTAAGAAATTAGAACAGTGTAAGTACTGTATTTGTTTTTAAATATACACTTTGCCACCTTATCGCCTTGACAAGTTTTGATTTGAAAGTGACACTTCACTTTTACTCGCTCCTTACATATGCAGAAATATGTACATATTTTCTTTTCAAATTTATGTCACTATTCCACGACTCTAACTTAAAAATCAAAATTTGTATTTCATCAAACTTGATAGATCAAACTTGATAACATCACTTAACTCTGGAAGTTATAAAACGTATTTAGATACTAAATTGTTATTGAAAAAAAGACACTATTAAACGTTTAGGCTTGCTAAAGGGACGCAACAAAACGACGAACTTTAACGACCACAATACTTTCTAAGAAATTAATTTGAAAAAAAAAGGTGGCAGATTACCAGTAAACTCCCGTTATCCATAATTAATCATTTAAATCACAAATTGACATTTGTTTATTCTTGAAACGTACAACTAAAAAATAATATAACCATTATATTTCATTGTGTAAGTAATATACTAATAAGAAAAACCCGTAAAAAACCAAGTTTTTGACTATAAATCCTTTATGTACGAGATGTAATTAAAAGAATGTTCATTATAATACGCAGCGCCAGACCATCCAGAAATAAAAAATTGCAGTTGTGTCGTAAAACATGTTTAATATAATGCGCACCGATCAGGAATATGATTATAAAAAGAGCTGTCAATAAAATACGCACCTTATTGCGCGACAGAAAGGTTGTTCAATATAATACGCACCACGACGCTCTATCTCAAAAAATAGCATGATACATAGGAATAAATAAAATAATCTAAAAAATCAATAATTTAATTACGGTACATGCGATCGATCTGAAATTTTGAAACATTGTTTTTATCATCGGTACGAAACTGCCTGCAAAATTTCAGCTCGCTATCTTGCGAGCAAGTGGGTTAAAAATCGATCAAAAGTTTTGGCGACAAGCAAGTAAGCAAGCAAGGTCGGTCGGTCGGTCGGCCGCAGACACCACGAGTTAATATAAAGGATTTAAAAAAATAGAAAAAAATTCTAGATGTCTTTATTTGTTATTGTTTTTAACATACAGTCTCCTACTTGTTTTTATTATTTTATTTTTTCTATGTAACATATAAGTTAACTATGTACTGAAATTGTTTCTATGTTACATATAAGTTAACTATGTACTGAAATTGTTTCTATGTTACATATAAGTTAACTATGTACTGAAATTGTTTCTATGTAACATATAAGTTAACTATGTACTGAAATTGTTTCTATGTAACATATAAGTTAACTATGTACTGAAATTGTTTCTATGTAACATATAAGTTAACTATGTACTGAAATTGTTTCTATGTAACATATAAGTTAACTATGTACTGAAATTGTTTCTATGTTACATATAAGTTAACTATGTACTGAAATTGTTTCTATGTTACATATAAGTTAACTATGTACTGAAATTGTTTCTATGTAACATATAAGTTAACTATGTACTGAAATTGTTTCTATGTAACATATAAGTTAACTATGTACTGAAATTGTTTCTATGTAACATATAAGTTAACTATGTACTGAAATTGTTTCTATGTAACATATAAGTTAACTATGTACTGAAATTGTTTCTATGTTACATATAAGTTAACTATGTACTGAAATTGTTTCTATGTTACATATAAGTTAACTATGTACTGAAATTGTTTCTATGTTACATATAAGTTAACTATGTACTGAAATTGTTTCTATGTTACATATAAGTTAACTATGTACTGAAATTGTTTCTATGTAACATATAAGTTAACTATGTACTGAAATTGTTTCTATGTAACATATAAGTTAACTATGTACTGAAATTGTTTCTATGTAACATATAAGTTAACTATGTACTGAAATTGTTTCTATGTAACATATAAGTTAACTATGTACTGAAATTGTTTCTATGTTACATATAAGTTAACTATGTACTGAAATTGTTTCTATGTTACATATAAGTTAACTATGTACTGAAATTGTTTCTATGTTACATATAAGTTAACTATGTACTGAAATTGTTTCTATGTAACATATAAGTTAACTATGTACTGAAATTGTTTCTATGTAACATATAAGTTAACTATGTACTGACATTGTTTCTATGTAACATATAAGTTAACTATCTACTGAAATTGTTTCTATGTTACAAATAAGCTAAATATCTACTGAAATTGTTTCTATGTTACATATAAGCTAAATATCTACTGAAATTGTTTCTATGTTACAAATAAGCTAAATATCTACTGAAATTGTTTCTATGTTACAAATAAGCTAAATATCTACTGAAATTGTTTCTATGTTACAAATAAGCTAAATATCTACTGAAATTGTTTCTATGTTACAAATAAGCTAAATATCTACTGAAATTGTTTCTATGTTACATGTAAGCCAGCAAATAGGTCGCAACAGGAAACATTGACTTGACATAACAGCCTGATAAAATGTTTCTTTAAGGCACCGTAGAATGTGGCCGGCCAATAGGTCGCAATAGGAAACATTAACTTGACAACATACAAGATTGGCTCGGTGGATGAGTAAGGTCGTTGGGCAGGGACCTGACCGCGACTCGGCGACCTGAAACCAACAACTCCTGGCAGGCAATGCCAAAGTCCGATATGTTAGGTGTTAGGTGCTAGTCACATATGATTACAGTCGCTGTACGGATCTTAGACAAAGCATCTTAAATGCATTTTCGATGATGAAAACCAAAGTACCCGTTGAGGGTCGGGTAAATCCGAAGCGACCGTTTCGTCCACCTCAATTTTACTAGCAACGCCAATGAGCGGTGCCGGTTTAGGGCCAGGAGCGCCAGTACGGATTAGCAAAAGGTACCGCGAAGAATGCAGCGGACGTCAGCTCTGAGGAAACCTTTCAGTGGGGGTTGCACCCTAGGTAGGTCATTGATGATCCCCCGCATAGCGGCGGTTCTAACCATTGAGACTCGTATGCTATGCCGGGGTGGCGCCAAATAGGTATCGGGTCGTAGTAAGGCAATTCCAGCCCTCCTTGTGAGGTCAACTTAGTGGGAGGCATCTTCGACTTTCTGTCCTGGATGCCCAGGTGGCCGCTTCAGAAGCGACCGCTCCGGGGGGGGGGTTCCCAGATGTCACGTCCTTTTCTGGGAGAGGGGGCCATATAACTGGGAGGGTCTTCCAGGAAGATCCATGAAGAGCACTAGGCTCGGGGCTTCTGATTTTCTTCCACATGTAGGATCATTCATACGGACGCTCAAAAAGAGTTATTTTTTGGAGCAGTAATTTGGCGCGCTGCTTTCTAAAATTTCTCGCCGTAAAAAGGTATTATATGAAGTCATTGGTTTTGCTCATATTTTAATTTTTGGAAAAGGGAACGATGTAAAAAGAGGATTTGAGGATTGTTAATTATAAAATACTTTGTGTACATTTCAGGAACATTTCGTATTTATCATACAAAGATAAGTTACTTGGGCTTTTGACAAAAAAAACAACAACCCATATTATAAAATACTTTGTGTACGTTTCAAGAAGTTTAATATTACGTATTTATCATACAAGGACAAGTTAGTTGGGCTTTTGAAAAGAGTGGGCGCCGCAGAACAACCTAGTTATTCAAATGAAGAAATACCAACACAATTGAGACAGACGTTGTGACGAGCCAATGGTTTTTATCTAACACGCCCCTCACTCCTCCCCTCGACTCTCATCCTCCTTTACACTAAAAAAACCTAACATCTCTAATTAGGTGACTGGTTTATTGCAGGCTGTATACAAATTAGCGAATTGGGTTCACTTTTTTGTTTTTTAAATCCTTTATATTAACTCTTGGTGTCTGCGGCCGACCGACCGACCTTGTCGCCAAAACTTTTGATCGATTTTTAACCCACTTGCTCGCAAGATAGCGAGCTGAAATTTTGCAGGCAGTTTCGTACCAATGATAAAAACAATGTTTCAAAATTTCAGATCGATCACATGTACCGTAATTAAATTATTGATTTTTTAGAATATGTTATTTTTTCCTTTGTATCATGCTATTTTTTGAGATAGAGCGTCGCGGTGCGTATTATATTGAACAACCTTTCTGTCGCGCAATAAGGTGCGTATTTTATTGACAACTCTTTTTATAAACATATTCCTGATCGGTGCGCATTATATTAAACATGTTTTACGACACAACTGCAATTTTGTATTTCTGGATGGTCTGGCGCTGCGTATTATAATGAACATTCTTTTAGTTACTTCTCGTACATAAAGGATTTATAGTCAAAAACTTGGTTTTTTACGGGTTTTTCTTATTTTAAATTGTTATTTAGATGCATATCTCAATGGTGAAATTAATAACAAAGTTGAAAATATCTAACGTTATTTTAACAATTTTATTCTTCTAGATCAGTGGTTCCCAAAGTGGTCCATACGGACCCCCAGGGGTCCCCGGAACCATTCAGGGGTCCGCGGAAAAGTAAAATGGATTTGGGGTTCCATGAACAACGTTAGGGGTCTGCACAAGGTGTATATGAAAATTTATAAAATAATAAAATTTTGATCCATTTTATTAGTATTGAAATTAAAGTAAATAAAATTGTATCTGAATGCTCTTTCTACTAATTAAATACCATCTTAGGTGCTATCAGTCATGGAATACAATGTTGTTTTATCTAGAAATGAAGTAAACCTACGGTTATTTACACAAAATGCTTGTTTATTGAAAGGTCAAATTGGAAGAAATGTGGAATTCCTATAAGAAAGTACGATAAATATAATTTTTTAACACGAATCAACTTGGCTTGGGTAACTTTTGATGTGTCGATAAGTTATATTTAACTAAATTTTAACCTTTCATCAAATATTTTTGTGCAAAAGTGATGTACTGTAGCATTCCAATGATAAAGTTAATAATTATTAAAAGTGGTTTGTTACAACAGATATGAGAATGAGTGTGCCAAAGAAAAAATGCCAACAATAGTGTTAAATATTTGAAATATGGCTAAATGTTTGGAAACAGATACGAAAGGTGAACCATTATTTTCTGAATTAAACATATTCTTTTATGTACAAGCTGTACCCTTGACTACTACTAATATCATTTCTGTTGCTACTGACGGTACTCCGACAATTGTAGGGTTTTTGGCATACTTAAAAAAGCTGTATCGAAGGTATTTCCAGAACATTGTGTCATTGATCGACATCATTTATTCCCAAAAAATGTTAATGAACGTTTGTACGGATCACTAGATTATGTCATTAGAGCAGTTAATAAAATCAAAAGGAACGCCTTTAATGAGAGATTATTTGTTCAACATTGGAAAATGAAGAAGACTATCATCGTTTATTTATTCACACGAAGTACGTTGGTTATCAAAAGTGTATGTTTAAATCGATTTTATGTTTTCTCTAATTCCCTGTTAGAATTTTTTTAATGCATCTTTATCTAAATAATTCATTGAATCAAGGGAAACAATTGCTCTATTTTTAAATTTTAAATTAGTTTATGTTCAGCCAAGAGTTAAATTAATAAGACTTGCTAATGTCATTCACATAATTTAAGTTTATAGATGTTTATTAAAATCATATTTTAAAGCTATTATGTCATCGTTAACATTTTTTTTAAAAACATTTTTCCGAGGCCGAAAACTAAGTAATTAGAACAGTTAAAGAAATGAATTTGTTTTTAAATACATTTTTCGTCATTTACTCTCCCTACCACCGTTTATTGTATGGAAGTGACACTCCACTTTTATACGCTACTGAACCGGGCACTGGGTATAATTACATAAGTTTTACCGTTCGAATTTATTTCTTAATTCCACGACTCTAACTTAAAATACATATTTTAAATAACTTAGACTTCATAGTATCCTCTAACTCTTAAAGTTATAAAACATATTTAGATACTAAAATCGTTATTGAATAAAAAGAATCCAGTAAAATAACCAAGTTTTTGACTATGATTTTCTTTAAATAGGAGACATAACTAAAAGAAAGTTCATTATAATGCGCAGCGCAAGACAATCCAAAAATACAAAATTGTTATGTCTCGTAAAACAAGTTTAATATAATGCGCACCAATCAGGAATATGTTTATAAAAATTATCGTCAATAAAATACGTGCATTATTGCACGACAGGAAAGGGTGTTCAATATAATAGGAAGTGGGTTAAAAATCAATCCAAAGTTTTTTAACCATGGGCTCAAACAGACACCACAAGTTAATATAAAGTTTTTTTTTAAAAAGACTCTACTAAAAGTGTATGCTTGAAAAATGACGTAACAAATGACTTCCTAAGAAATAAATTTAAAAAAAAAGTGTCCACATTTTATGATTTGTAAATTACCAATAAACTCCCGTTATCCATAAATAATCATTTAAATAAAAAATTGACATTGTTTTATTCTTGTAACGTACAACTAAAATTAAATATAACCATTATATTTCATTGTGTAATTAATATACTGGTGCATTTATTATTTTTACCATATACTGTTCATTTGTACTTAGTCTTTTATTGCTTCTATGTAACATATAATCTAACTAACTTCTAAAATAACAATGAGACCTCAACCACTTAATCCGACCCCTCCCCACCAAAAAATAATTTAAAAATAAATAAAAAATAATAATAATAATTGTTTCAGTTTTCAATCGTAGTGAATCCTATAATTATTTCTAATAGTATTAAATTTTTACTATGCACGTGAATATCTAAAGCTGATTATGTAAGTGCATATCTGAAACAGATTGTGTAAGTGCATATCTAAATCTAATTGTATATGTGCATACCTAAAGATGAATTTTAAGTTTGTATGTATATCAATATAAACATATATCATTGTTTCCTTATTACAATAATAGGCAATTTAACCCCCAAAATGGTTTGTGTACATCTTATGATAACTTCATACAATAGTAAAACAGAATCGTATAAATATTTTATTGAAACTTGAACTACAATAACGTGTTTATTATTAGAGTAAGCAGAAATGTAAACAATTCATGAAATGTCAAATACGCCACAAACAAACCATTCATATCAGTAACACTTATTGCTGCGATGGTTTCATCTAGAAACAATTTGTTTCACTGTCTAACCTGTAACTTAAATGCTTGTACATACAATAACTTGCTACTTTTAAGAGAATCCTTTTAAGAAATATTAAATAATAGAAAGCTGTTAACAATAAACAATGAATTTTGTTTGTTTACATTCTATTTGACCCATTGCTAACCACTTACCCCTATATTTATTAATGTAGACAAAAACTTCTTGATAACTGACTTTGTCAAAACTTTTAAACAGAATACTGAATCAGACCAGGCAAGTCCAGGTAAATCTTTAACAGAGTTGTAAAAATAAAAATAAAAAATAAAATTTTTATTGAAATACAAGTAAAAGAGAATTCCTTAAATAAACAATTTTATACACGCACTTTGTCTCTTTATGTTAAAACTACTTACAGAAACGTTCACAATGATGACAATAAGATTTTGTTTGTCAGTCGTGATCTAAGTGGACTATTTTTAAATCCATCACGCGTGAACTTCTCAAATACATAAGTTTCTCTTTTGAGAAATTCATTCCACTCTATCTTGGGATCGTAAAGTGTGATAACTCCTCTCTTCACTGTACACCAATGCACTAATGTTACAGACCCTTGAAATATATTAAGAATTTAACGATTTAAAAAACTATATTTATAAAAATGACTTAAATATTATAAAATTTTATAAAGGAATTAATTTTTAAAATTTGATTGAATCATGATTTTTTTAAAAATATATATAATTACCAGTGTACCACTCACTCCATCAATACAGGAAAGAAAAAAAGTTCTCATTTGGAATACAAACGCTTCCCCAGTAGCCATTTAATACGTGCTTATAAATCTGCTAATAGACAGTGACATGCAACAACAAAAAACATAACAATCTGCAAATAGACAGTGACATGCAACAACAAAAACATAAAAATCTGCTAATAGACAGAGACATGCAACAACAAAAAACATAAAAATCTGCTAATTGACAGTGACATGCAACAACAAAAAAACTTTTCAATTTAAAATACGTATAGTGTAGTAAACTTTTAAGATGTTTTTTTTTCCAGTACAGATTTGGACGGTCAAAATGTTGCAAGACAAACACACAACAAAAATACATATTTCACATATGACACATAATTTTAAAGAAACAATTAAAGCAACACTAAAACAATTGAGAAACAACTTAGTAGAGTCCTGGAAATAAAATACAAATATATTTGTTTTGTTTCTTCCATCAAGTCAAATCCCGGGTATATAGCTTTAATGAATAAATTTGGTTACTAAAGATAAGAGACGACAAACTTTAATTAAAAAACTTTTATCATCATATCGGTCGTGGCTTAAATTTGAATTTTCCTCCAGCGTCACCCACAAAATGCACCGGCACTTTTATATTTTATGTATCTATGTACTTTACACAATTATTATCGATATACATAAATCACCAATGCGAGTATGTGCAAATGAGCATGACGAATGGCCCTCGCTGGGGTCGACAAATCACAGCAAAAGTGGCAACCAAAAGTGGCGCAGGGGGTTGATAAACCTAACAATGCTTCTTTCGTTTTCTTGCGTTGTTCCTTTTCCTGTTAGCATGTGTTTCCGTAGTGTAGTGGTTATCACATCCGCCTAACACGCGGAAGGTCCTGGACCCATTTGAAACATATTTTAAAAAAAGATTTATGTTTTTGCCTGTCCTTTTCCCCTTTCTTTGCGAACATGACTTCACAACATGGGTGTACATTTTGTCTCTCAACATTGGGATAACTTCGGCGACGTGCTCTCTATTGTTTTCAGTGACGGAAAAGTAGTCAACACTCTCCTCAACAATATGCTCAGTACATGAAGGTGCAGGAGTATCTGGTGGCGAGGCAGAAATGATCGGGATTTCCGAAATGCTTCCCACCAGTATCATCATTTACTTCCGAGAACGTCCTCATACCTCTCCTCGAGTATACAATGCTGGTCAACATTTGTCTATATACCTGCTCTTTACCGGTCCTTCCAATCATAGCCATTACGAAGTTCTATTGCCTCTAACACGTGATGACTTTTTTGTGCAATCTATTGATAACGTCGGTATGTCCACACAAATTTCACAGTCACCTTATCAAAATGATGTGACGTCACCTTGCAACTTTCCTTTTCCTGATAAACATGTACAACAACATTTCAAAACACACTCCAATGAACGAACGGATTCCATAGAAGAATTTCAATTCATTATTTGTTCGAAATCCTTCCGACTTTTCTGATTTCTTTGTGCTGTAGATTGTGTCCGTTCTTTCCTCCTTTTCTTTGAACTATCTATGAGCAAGTCTGCGGCGTATGCTAAACACGAAGAACACCTAGACCTAGATAATGTTGAAAAACCTAACTCTGGCGATTATAGGTAGACAGAGACATATAGGTAATGACGAATAGTTAATTTTTCTCCATATTATATTAGCGAATGAAAGTGTAGTGACACTTCAATACGGAAAACACACAGGCGGTAAAAATAAGGTAACGTGTGTCGATCAGGATAAAATATAAATTACTTTATATGTTCTAATATAATAGTTTTATTTACTTGTTGAATAAAGTTTTGAAAAAGTAAAACTTTAATAATTTAGGTCATTTTGGGAACTCAAAAAAAAATTATCTAGACATAAATATAAATGTGAATAATTCTACACATTTTTAGTAATTTTCAACTTAGCTCAATAAAAAGAAGTTTAAAATTAAAACTAAAAAACCAAATTACATTACTTCCCTTCATATTATGCATTGATTTACGTATTAAAACATTTTAAAATAATAAGTAAGTGACCTGCTCATATTATTCTGTCAAGACCTTAACTTATATTATTGTACATACAATAACTTTCTACTTTTCATTGCATCCATTGCAGAAATCTTATTTAATAGAATGCTGTTAACGATATATTATGAATTATGATTTATTTATAGGGGATAAATCAGACCCTGGTAATTACAGGCCTGTATCACTTACTAGTATCACCTGTAAATTACTAGAACACATAATATATAGTAGAATAGTTAACCACCTTGACAAATATAATGCCCTATGCCCACATCAACACGGCTTTAGAAAAAACAGATCATGTGAAACACAATTAATAGGTTTAATAGATGAACTATCAAAAGGCTTGGACAAAATTGATCAAATAGATACAATATTACTAGACTTCTCAAAAGCATTTGACAAAGTTCAACATCTTAGTTTACTTAAAAAACTTAACTACTTTGGAATCTCAGGTTCCTTACGTCACTGGATCCAAGACTTCCTTTTGGGCAGGGAGCAAACTGTAATAATTAATGGATCTAAATCTGCACCAATAAAGGTTAACTCAGGAGATCCACAAGGAACTGTGCTAGGTCCCTTACTCTTTTTAATTTATATAAATGATTTACCCAACAACATCTCAACAGGTACAAAAGTTAGGTTATTTGCTGATGATTGTATAATCTATAGAACAATTAAATCAGAACAAGATAGCAAAATTTTACAAAAAGACTTAGATGAATTGATAAAACGGGAAACTAACTGGAGTATGTCTTTCCACCCAGAAAAGTGTCAACTGTTAAGAGTAACAAAGAAAAAGAAACAAATAAATTCAAAATATTACATTCATGGAAAAGAACTGACCCAAACTAAAGATGCAAAATACTTAGGAGTCTTAATAAATGATAAACTATCATGGAATCCCCATGTCAATGAAGTTATTAAAAAATCAAACAAAACCTTAGGCTTTATAAAAAGGAACTTTAACAAATGTAATAGAGATATAAAACTAAAATGCTACCTCACTTTGGTGAGACCTGTACTAGAATATGCATCTTCTGTATGGGACCCATCCACCAAAGAAAACATTGATAAACTAGAACAAATTCAAAAAAGAGCTGCCAGATTCATTACTGGAGAATATTCGAAACTGACAAGAATAACACCATTAGTTAAATCATTAAACCTTGAAACACTAGAGGATAGAAGAACCAAGAGCAAAGTAGTAATCATACATAAAGCAATTAATTCTAATTTAGAAATACAACACAAAGATAACTTAATACAACCCTCAGATAGACATAAGGATAAAAACACCTTTC
The DNA here is from genome assembly GCA_944989445.1 of Ampullaceana balthica. Taxonomy (NCBI): domain Eukaryota; kingdom Metazoa; phylum Mollusca; class Gastropoda; family Lymnaeidae; genus Ampullaceana; species Ampullaceana balthica. Next base: position 38,892 of record CALYLW010002531.1, read on the forward strand.
TAATTCCGTATGCAAGAACAAACACATACAAGTTTTCCTTCTCCCCGTCCGGAATTCGGGCGTGAAATGGGTTGCCTGAAGAATCCAGGAAAACCAACACTTTATCAACATTTAAATCTCTAATACAAATGCAGGACTAAACACAAACCATAGATAAGCGTAGGACGCAATAATCTTCTGTATAGAAGGAGCGTCTGTAAACAGATAAGATAAGATTTATTTTCTATTTTACCCATTTCTAGCCACTTACCTCCGTGTCGAAAAAACTTCCCGATCATTTCTGTGTCAAAACTTTTAACGAAAATATAGAGTTAGGCCAGGGAAGTTTAGGTACGTCTTAACGAGAATTGTAAAACATAAATTTTAAAAAAATCACTTTCTTGAAGTACAAGTAGAAAGGAGCTCCTTATAAAAACAATTATCTTTTTAGCCCCCAGTTAATTCTTTAAGTTAAAGCTACTAACAGAAACGTTCACAATGATGACAATAAGATTTTGTTTGTCAGTCTGGATCTACGTGAACTATTTTTACCTCCGTCTACACGTGAACTTTTCAAATACTAAAGATATTCTTTTAAGAAATGAATTCAACATTGTAGTGGGATCCTAGTGCGGTAACTCCGCTCTTCAATGTACACCACCGTTTCACACCCTTAAAATCAATAAAAAATGCAAGAATAGACATAAACTATGGATAAGAGTAGGTTGCAATAATCGTATGTATCGAAGGAGCGTATGTAACAGATTACATAATACTTGACGGTTTGAAAAATCAATATGTAAAATATGTTATTTTTTTTAATTATTACAATTTTAAAAAGCAGTTTTGAAACAATCGTACCTTTGAAAAAATTTAGTTACCGCTATATTATCCTTGTTTAATTATACTATTCCTTAAACACATTTTATTTCATATATCGTGCATTGGAGAAAGAATGGAAAAAAATGTGATTATGGATAAGTGTATACCATTTATTATATCAAGTATATATGCTTTATAACATCTTAATGCTTCAATGTTAAAAGGCTTCTTCTTCAATAATTGTTACCACATTCTTATTATCAAATCTATTCTCCCTCTTAGAAGATTTCTGGAGTAGTAACACCATCACCCTGGTTACATGTGAACACATAAAGCAATCCAAGGAAAAGTCACATGGTGACAACATAAAGTTTATCATACAACCAAATAGAAAAAAAAAGCGTGCATGCAAAAGATAATCATCCACCTTTCACCACTCACATCGATTAGTGGACAAAAGTGTCGGTAACAATTAAGCAGAAGTTTTACAATGTAAAAACCAACATAACTAATGAATAACAAATTGAAAAAAGTACCTAATACATAAGGCAATTAATCATAACTTGGAAATAGTTAACAAAGATAATCTAATACAAACCTCAGATTGACATAGAGATAAAAACACTTTTCTTAAGCGTATCAAAGATCAAACACATACAAATTCCTGTTATTCCCGTCTGGAATTCGGACGTGGAGTGGTTTGCCTTAGGAAACTTGGAGAACACACAATATATCAACTTTTAAAACTTTAATAAAAATGCAAGAATAGACATAAATCGCGGATAAGCATAGGACGCAATTATCTTCTGTAAAGAAGGAGCATCTGTAACAGTGAAGATAATATTTAAACAAACAGATACGCATTTAGAAAAGAGTCTCTAATTTTTTAAAAAATGTGCTAAGTTTGTAAAATACCATGAATCAAGGGAAGTCATTTGTTAATTTTTTAAAATTTTGAATTAGTTTGTAATTCAGCTAAGTTAAAAAATAATTAATGAGACTTACTAATTTTATTTTTAATAATATTTAAATTTATATTTGTATTTTAAAAGCCATTTTTAAAGTATAATGCAAATGTCTTAATTATTTTTTAATCGTTATTCTTTAGTAAATAAAAATTATGTCGATAGTACAATTACAGCAATTTATCTACTGTTACATTTTTTTTGCAATTGAACACGGTGTCCGGTACAAAAACTATAGAGTTTTACAACTTTTTTTTACAACACTAGGGCCAATACTACAGGAAACAATAGAAGAAACTTATAACAACATGGAACTACCAAATTCAATGAACACTTCATACGTCACACTTCTACCAAAGAAAGACACAGACAAAACACATCTTGAAAATTACAGGCCCATATCATTACTCAACACAGACTATATAATCCTTACCAAATCATTGGCCAATAAATTAAAACCAAATTTAAATACTATCATTCATGGCAATCAACAATGCAGCATTAAAGACAGGGACATCAACAATCACAATCATTTAATAAGAGACATTATTCATTATGCAAATGACAAAAAAGTTCAGACATGCATATTATCACTAGACCAGAAGAAAGCTTTTGACAGGGTAGATCGTGCATACCTTCACAAGATATTACAGCACAATAAATTAGGGGAGTATTTTTGCAATTGGATTAAAATTTTATACAGGAAACCAGTTAGCCAACTGTTAATAAATAATATACTTTCAAATGAAATTAGAATTAAAAGATCATTTAGACAAGGGTGTCCTTTGTCCCCTTATCTGTACATTCTAGCCTTTGAACCACTTCTGGTGAAAATCAGGAGGGAAAAGAACATAACAGGAATGAGGATCACTGGAGCCAGAGATATCAAAGTCATTGCATATGCAGATGACACTGTCTTTTTCCCCACAAATGAAAGGTCAATTTACAAAATAATTTCAATTTTTCAAGAATTTGGAAGAGGTAGTGGGTCCAAAGTTAATGTAAAATAAATCTGAAATTATGGGGATTGGTATGTGGCAGGATATACTAAATTTCCCCTATAGGCATAATAAGGAAGGAGAGCCTTAGAATTTATGGGATCTTTTATTCCAATAATCAGACACAGACAAACACTGAAATATGGAGGAAGATTGAACAATCTATTAAAATTATTATTGACAGGAACAAATACACAGCACAAACAATTTTTGGAAGGAGTACAATAATAAACACATTTGTCATCCCCAAAACAATATATACAGGAACAATATGGGAACCCCCAGCAGCAATTTTAAAAGAAATTAACTCACACATAACTAAATACATATTTCAAGGAACAATACACAATATAAAACATGCAACACTAATACAATCTAAGCTAAATGGTGGAATAAACTTGCAAGACATAAAAACCAAAATACAAGCACTCAGATAAAATTTATAGGACAAGCCATTAGGAAAAAATCAGAAAATACATTCACTCATTATTACTTAGGGATCAGATTAGGATATTTAACAGCAATAGATAATAGCACTGCACATTACATTGGAAAAAAACAATCACAATTTCATACAGCATGCATCAAAGCAATAAAAGGCAATGAAGAAGTGTTACACAAAACAACCAAAGAAATATATACACATTTAATAAAAAAACAAGCAACACCTCTGAACAATAGAATTAAATGGACACAAGTTTATGGATACAAACACTGAGGACACATTTAAAAATACTCATATTAGAGAAATACTCAATCAAGAAAAAGAAATAACATACAGACTAATATACAATACAACACCAGTCTCAGCAAGACAATATAAAGACAGAGGGGCAAGAATAGGCTGTCCACTCTGCAGGTCAGGGGCTGATGAGACTGAACAACATTTGTATCTCACATGCAATACAATTTTACAAACTAAATCCACACTTCAACAGTTCATACAAGCAGGCACAATACACAAGGTAGATATAGACAAAGCAATAACACTAAACATAATACCAGACTCTATAAACAAGAAACAACAAACAATAAGCTTAAGGATACTTTCACAATACAGAAAACACATATGGCATCACAGACTGAAGGCATTTTTAAACAATCACAACTACACCAACATAACACTAGAACACATTTTGTAGACAAACAATACAGAAAATGATTGAAAATTTACAAGATAATAATTGAATTTTAATAAAAATTTATGATGTTCATGTTATTTGTTTCTATCAGAAGTGCTTCAATTATGGAAACATGTTTTGTTATTTAAATTCATGTTACTTTTTGTATAATTTTGATTCTAGAAACTTTTGAATAATTTTAAATAAGTTATGTTGTATCATGATGTACATTATTTATTGATATACATTGATACTGATGCACCTTGATGTAGCATGAATCTCTGAGGGCAAACACCAACCTAACATTAGAACAGATTTTTAGACAACAAATTAAAAGAGAATA